>WOVY01008728.1:0-27560 GCA_013436015.1 Rhipicephalus annulatus | reverse complement strand
TGAGAACATCCCGGCAATGTATTACATGTCTCTCAAATTACGGCAAATTATGTTTCGGTAGAAGTTTCTGCGATTGTATAAACTTAATACGTTACCAAGTTTGCAGCCGGATATCATGAAGTGTTAAAGACTGTGCAACATGAGGATTAACATTTGAACATACTTTTTTTTTCTGCCACAGCAGAGCAGAATGCGTTCCTAAAGAGGTGTCAAACATATTGTTTGTGGCCACGAAGCTTTTAACAACAAGACAGATGAGCGGCCGATTATCAACTGTTTATTTACAGCAAAGGCTGCAAGCCAAGAAAACGTCCGAACATGCCCAGATGCGTGAAGTGACGACTTACATGTCATCAGGAAAACTATATATCAAAGCAGGATAACTCGGATCCCTATAGTACAGCTGATGTGTCACTGGCACAGGCTTGATCCTTTCCCTCTGACGTTAAACGCTGCTGATGGCTCCTTGACCATTTGATCCCAACTCTTGCCAATAATCTTAGCCTACGACGCACAAACGACTCGCTGGTCATGACGTGAATAATATTACAATACCTTCGCGTAGTTGGTCAAACACTTTCTGCCTCACATTGGCACATACCCGCGAATGGGTATGTGCCACTGGTATGTGGGTATGTACCACAGGTGATTGACACTCTACAGGAATGGGGAGAACACGCATGGATAATTTTAAGGCATGAGCATTAAGAAAAAGCTCACATCGGCCCGCATTGACCAGATGAACGCACAGAATAAATGGCAGGGATTCAGCATAGGATCAAACCTCAACATTTTTGCGTGGCAATCAAGTATTCTACCACTGGGTCATGCCAGGTCTCGGAACTACTTTTCAAATAGACCCGAATGTTCGTGAAACGTCCATTATGGTTGGCGTGCTGGCTATCCAATTTTATAAACATGACATGTATACATCTATAATACAGCCGTCACGTCGGGTTTTCGTCAATTGTAGTTAAGTGCCATCCGCTGAAGTTTATAGTAGCAGTGTCTAGGACTACTATCCTCGTGAGCACCAGCGCTTCATATCATCTTACCGCTTCGGGGGTTGCTAATATCAGTCTTCCTGTGGCACCATAATGCACTGTAAACAACAGCTTATTTAAAACATATGCGGTTTCGCAACGCATGTCTGTCCATGCAATTGCAAATATATTTAGCACCACTTCCTGACGTTTCGATCAATAAAAAAAACAATACAACACAGTCCACCTTCTGAACGCATGCTTCGCATAACATCGATTTCCGAGGTACGTGGGATCTGCCGAATCTTTTTCTGTTGCTCTCTGTCTATTTATCTCTCTATTAATTTGTTTGTTCACTGCTTTCATTTTTCATCATTGTGTTTGTACCTCTTCGTCTCATCTTTTTTTTCTTTCTTCTAGTAGCTTCAATGTGAAACGAAGAGAAAACTTTTTTTTTTCTTTTTGCCACGTTCCACTCGTGCGACACTTTGCCTTAAGCGCCATTGTCTGACCCAAACGCCGTTATTATTCCTCTTTCCATTCGTTCGCTGCAGGTCGTTTAATCGGACAGTGCAGACGTGTCGTTTCGACATGCTTCCTTTTACTACAACGAAAAGTGTCGTTGTGCTTTATTGGTGATTGATTGATATGTGGAATTTAGTGTCCCCAAACCACCATATGAATATTAAAGACGCCGCCGTTGTGGAGGGCAACAGAAATTTCGACCACCTGGGGTTCTTTAACGTGCACCCAAATCTGAGCACATGGGCATACAGTATTTTCTATTCCACTATTAATGCAGCCGCCGCAGCCGGGATTCGATCCCGCGACCTGTGGGTCAGCAGCCGGGTACGTTAGTCACTAGACCACCACGGCGAGGCTGCTATACGGTGGTCTACGTGTTCGTTAGCGTGAAGTGATTGGGTCGATTCCAATATTTCCACGCTGGGGTCCCAGCCTCTGAGAGAAGCTTCTTGGTAGGTGGATCCGTGGTTTCGATGGCAGTCTTATTCGGCCACGGTTTCATCGAAATGGTATAACCATCGTTGATTAACCGTGCGACTTGATATCCTTGCATATTGACGGCTTTTCTATATGATGTGCACGTGTTATTGTACTACTGATCACTCTATATTCCAAAAAGCTCAACTTTCAATCACGGCAATTCAAACCATGCCGCTGAAAAAGTTCTGGAGCAATTCACCAACTGGGAAAATTGAGCCAAGCGAAGCTTGAAGTGTGCATTATTGCTGGATGTGATTTTTTTTATTGATTTATGTATTAATTTATCATTGTGCAGCTTTGCTTGTTAACAGTTTCCTTCCTCCGTGCCGGGAATGAGCCCTTCATCTAATTGCTTAGAAGTGCAGTACGGCGGTTTGCTAACGCGCCCTTGTACTCTGATTTCCGTGCACATTAAAGAGCCCCATGCTGTAGAAATTTCTGGAGCCTTACACAAACGGCATCTCTTATAGTAATATCGTGGTTTTAAGATGATGAACCCCAGCATTACTATAGATTCATTCCTATAATTCATTCCTATCCGGTAATTCATTCCTATCCGGTCAACAATTAAATGCGTCACCGTTTTTAAAGTTGACACAGTACACCATAGTTTTATTAAGTGTGGGTAACAGGCAATATATAATAAACAGATTACACAAACGAGCAAACATACATGTACACATACATACATTTATATATACATGCGTGCATACATCCATTATATACGTGCGTGCATACATCCATATATACGTGCGTACATACGCACATGCATACATACATATGCACATACATATGCACAGACAGACAGACAGACAGACAGACAGACAGACAGACAGACCAGACAGACAGACAGACAGACAGACAGACAGACAGACAGATAGATAGATAGATAGATAGATAGATAGATAGATAGATAGATAGATAGATAGATAGATAGATAGATAGATAGATATAGATAGATAGATAGATAGATAGATAGATAGATAGATAGATAGATAGATAGATAGATAGATAGATAGATAGATAGATAGATAGATAGGCTCAATGTCACCGAAGTTCGCTAAGAAATGCTTCGCATTTAAAACTGGTGAATGATTTAGACTACATGGCACATTACTGTGGGTGAGCACTAGGCCTCTGAACCTTGCTAAAACCAAGGAGATTTGTTTCGAAAGAATGGTTAACGATTTAGAGCACTTGGTACTCTTCTATAGGAGAGCGTAGAGTGGTCCCGCCGTGGGCCTTAAACTTCATTAAGCCGCGTGTACTGTGTTTCAAAAAAGTGGTTAACGATTTAGAGTACTCCATACCCTACTATGGGAGAGCTGAGAGCCGCCCCAAAGGCATGAGAGGGGGGGGGGAATAGAAAAGGGGGTAACGATTTAGAGCACAGGGTACTCTACTATGGGAGAGCACTGAGCCGTCCCGGGGAAATCATGAACAATCCTAGAACGCAAGCATTACGGGAAATATAATCAAGTGCGATGAGTGTTGACGATGGCCCTCAATAAATTCGGCCTTCAAAAAAGCACCGGCGGCATGCGTATTTGTATGCCCAATTTTTCAATAATTAGTGCTTTTTAAATCATGCCTTTCTAGAATATCAATCTCTTATAATATTGCAATATGACTTTTTATCAAGGTAGCGGAATGGTTGATTTCCGCTGTCATAATTCATTGTTGTAAGATATGAATGCATGCGTGAAGGAACGAAACTTGTGCGATGCTAAGCACATGTTTGAAAGCTCAATGCAGGAAGGAAACAGACGGGAACATTGCACAATGCTATAGAAAACATTTCAGCAGATCCCTTATACTGTGAGAATCCGCCTTATGCACGACGTCTCGGTGCATGCACCTTTCCCTAACGGAAAAGTCACGAGAAGATTCCTGTTCTCGGAGGCCTTCGTTCTAGCGATGCCAGTTCTTCCTATCTATCTATCTATCTATCTATCTATCTATCTATCTATCTATCTATCTATCTATCTATCTATCTATCTATCTATCTATCTATCTATCTATCTATCTATCTGCCTGCCTGTCTGTCTGTCTGTCTGTCTGTCTAATCCCAGATACACACACACAACATACATACATACATACATACATACATACATACATACATACATACATACATACATACATACATACATACATACATACATACATACATACATACATACATACATACGTGCGTGCATACTGTGGGAATTGAGGCCGGCCCGCTGCCTTTGCGCGGGCTTTACCACCTCTTTCTCCGTTCTCATGTCCCGACATGTCTCCCCTCCTCCGCTGCCTGCCCCGCTGGAAGAGCGAAGTGACGTTTAATCCCCTCACCCGGTAGCGGATGTTACTGTGGCGCCGCGCGCGGAGTCTCGCGAGAGGTTTTGCACGTGTGCGTCGGGGGTGAGAGAGAGGCCTCTACGGGGACGAAATGAGGGTAACGACGGTCAGCTCCCTGTGGGGCTCGTTCGGACTTCACCAACAGCACCTTGCGCCCGCGGCGAACGCTTACCTCATGTCGCCCCCCCCCCCCCTTCCGAACGCTAGGCTGAAGGGTGGTACAGTGTCCTAGTGCGTGGGCTAGCTTCACCGACCCGTCTCTCTCCGAAGCCAACGCGAGCGCCTTTGCCCTCGCTCGAGCAACCGGGCCTTGGTGCCGGTGTCTCCGTGGATCACCTTTACCACGCAGTCGTGCTCGTGGCACCCTGTGTAGTACTTTTATGCCTGGGGCGTGGGTAAGCCTATTTGCTTTCCCACCGCGCATCTGCAACGGGCTGTGCTGCGTCTTGGAGTTGCCACAGACAATAAAAAATGGCAGTGGCTTAGCTCAGCTATGCCAGGATATACGTAGCGTTAACCAAGGTTCAGATGATTATTCTTAGCTTTCCAGATATCATGCTTAAAGTTCCAATGACACACACTGTATACGTATTATATGGCACATGTATATTTAGTTTGCCGGGCAACTACTTCGGGATCCGATGAGTTAAGCTTCTCCGCTCTACTGCACCGTTGAGCAGCATTTGCACTCTCCTTCTCCATGGCTATATTACAGTGGCGAACGCCAGTCATAGGCGCTATCAAGCGGCTCCAGCGCAGTGTCAGATGGCGACGGCACAGGGAAGGCGCGCGCGTCGGCGTCCATATGTCTATCAAGGCTATGACGGCACTCCTCTGGAAAGCTCACACCGGCGACGGCGAGTCGCGCGCGGCCGCGGCCGAGTGCGAGGGAGGTGCCGGCTCCGGTGCGTGACACCACTGATTGTCTGCGCAGCGCATCGAATTGCGCACACACCGGCGGGGAGCCGCGCGCGGCGGAGTATCATTGCGCCTGCGCACACCAGTGCCACGCGAAATATGCTCAGCGAGGCCAGTGTAGCTAACGCTACAAAAGTGTTGCGACTTTGAGCAGTATCGTGTTCTCGCCATGGCGACGGTTAACGCGTGCTCTGCGGTTCGCAAAGACCGAACCCACGCTAGTGGCCGTACTCCTTCGAGATACGTGTCACTACACTGGCGCCCAACGCGGTATCAAAAGCTCTAGCTTTTGACTGCTCTTAGCGAGCCAGTTCACCTGCGCGACTCGGGCTCGTCGCAACATGTGTGCTCCGTGGCAAGCTGCGTTACACAAAGAGGCCATCGCCTCTATCGACGGGCACACTTCGGCACCCGTCCGTGTCGTCACCCCGTTGTGTGGTCAATACACAATCAACGTGGTAGCTGACGCGCTATCTCGTGCCCCCTGTTGTCTGCCGAGAACCTGGATTTCGGTGCGACCAGCGCTTGCGGTGCCTTAGCACATGCAAGCGTCGGGGCGAAACAGTGGCAAAAAGGGGAGTCCCCATGAGGACGACCTTGGTTGCTATCCAGGTAAGTGGCGCACTGCGTAGCGGCCGAGCGGAGGAACTTTCCGAAGGCCACTGTGCCGAGAGCGAACCCGTGACGCCATGCACGCGGCGCTTGCTGCGGTCCTGAGTGGGCGCGATACCAGACTCTCCCATTTGAGAGATTGGGAATCGCTTTCGGCAGCGAAGAGCTACTGAAGGCTCAGCAGAGTGATCCGTTTCGAGTCTCGGAGAGACGGAGCGCCGTATACGCTGCTTGCTCTGCGGCGGGCGCCGATAAACCGTCTTGAAGAGGCGCGGAGCGCCGTCACGCTGCTTGTTTTGCTGCGGGCGCGATTAGGGGGCTGAAAAAGCGTGTGTCGCTGAGTCCCCGGCGGATTCATATTGCTGGACCATGACGGGCTCCTTCTGAACTATATAGCCACTGACGACGAATCTATCGACCCGTTTAAGGTGGTTATGCCCAAAAGTCTGACAGCCGCACTGTTGCGATCCTCCCACAACGAACCCATGGCCAGTCACCTGAGTGACTCGAAAGGTTTTGCAAACCGAGCAACGTTGTGACCTGGCCCGGCACGAAGCGTGACTTTTATCGCTGTTCCGTGCCTGCCACGTCTGACAAACGGTTGAACCAAGGGTTGGCAAGCCGTTCGGTCTTATGAACCGATTGTCAGTGAGCGTGCGTGGCGCGTACTAGCTGTAAGATCCCCTTTGGGAAAACTCGGCCGTGCCCACATTGCAGACCTGAAGCCGTTTGTCGTGGACTGACGAGCTCGCGCCAGCGCCCTGCGGCACTTCGCGCAAGCAACGGTGCACACCCGGGGCGGCGGACCGCATTCGGATCCCGCACCGGTATAATCTGAGGAAGCGGTCAGCTTTGCGATTTCGCGCCGGACGGCGGACTTCTCCGCAACCGAAGGCCCTCAGTTTACTGTCCAGCCTTAGTATAGGTTAGCTTCTTTACGGCCTTTTCTCGTGAAGAAGTCGACCTCGCCCAGTCTGCTGCCAGTGTTTCTTTTTTTTTTAAGTGTTCATGTGTATTTTGTGTTTCTTTTGTCTAATATTAGGCGTTATTTGTAATTTATGTTTTTATTTTCTTTTAGCCAGAGATTGAGTGTCATTTTTCTCTGTTTTACTTTTTCGTGTTTATTTCGTCTACCGCGAAGGGAGTGTGACTTTGAGTGTCGGCGCTTATGCCAGATGATGATGATGATATGTGGGATTTAACGTCCCAAAACCACCTTATGATTATGAGAGACGCCGTAGTGGAGGGCTTCGGAAATTTCGACCACCTGGTGCTCTTTAACGTGCACCCAAATCTGAGCACACGGGCCTACAAACATTTCCGCCTCCATAGGAAATGCAGCCGCCGCAGCCGGGATTCGAACCCGCGCCCTGCGGGTCAGCCGCCGAGTACCTTAGCCACTAGACCACCGCGGCGGGGCGGCGCTTATGCCGGAAGAGAGAGAGACGAAGGACGCTTTGCGCCTATGCTCGCGCAGCGGTCGGCAGTGTGTGTGCGTGCTTCTGTGCGTGTGTAAGTGCGTGATGCTTCAATGCGCGCCCGTGAAGAGTGCGTCATGGCTTCCCCCCGTCGACGCGGACACTGGAGGTGCTAGGGGAGAAGCATTGACCTACTGACGTTAGACAGTCTGGCTGTGCTCTGCTCTCGGCCGTCGTCAAAGAAGTTCTGCTGCCTTTCCCACCATGGCTCTTGCGCGAGGCCAGCTGAAAGCAACTATATGCTACCGGCCAACGCCAGGGCGCCTCGCAGCCAGTTCCGGTTCGGCCTCCCTGATCACTGGAGAGGCCCGGCTTTCCGCAACGTCCCAGCTCCGTCATCGAGCCAGAAATGCGGGGGCCTCCGAACCACAACCGAAAGCGGCGTTCGTCGGACTCACGGCTAAACAGGAGCAGCAAAGAGCCATCAGAGAGCCCCCTTCCGTGCCTCTGACCTCGCACTCAGGCATCGCAACCAGCGGACATTGTCACGCCCTTCCGCCCCTCCACGCGGTGGACCCTATCCCCTCCCAAGCACCCACGAACACTAGTCCCACTTTCCTGTGCTCCCTTTCGCAATTATTTTCATAGTGTCATGTGTATATTTGGTTATTAGTGTTTTTGTTTCTCCTATGCCATCCTTTTTAGCAGCAGTTACAGGGTTGGACCGAGGTTAGCTGTCGCTCGTAGCAGTGTAATTTTAACTGCATGGGTGACGTCCGGCTGCCTTTGCAGACCGGTAAAGGGCAAATTTAGGAGAGGAGGATGTGGGAATTGAGGCGGCCCGCTGCCTTTGCGCGGGCTTTGCCGCCTCTTTCTCCGTTCTCGAGTCCCGACATGCCTCCCCTCCTCCGCTGTCTGCCACGCTGGGAAAGCGGAGTGACGTTCAACCCCCTCACCCTGTAGCGGATATAGACTATAGCGCCGCGCGCGGAGCCTCCCGAGAGGTTTTCGCGCGCTGCGTCCGGAGTAGAGAAAGACCTCTCTGGGGCCGACATGGGGGTAAGCACGCGTTTCTTTTCCGTTCATCAGCTCCCTGTGGGGCTCGTTCGGACTTCGCCAACAGCGCCTTGCGCTCGCGGCGAACGCTTACCTTATGTCGCCCTCCCCCCCCTTCCGAACGCTAGGCCTAAGGGTGGTACGATGTCCTAGTGCGTGGCCTAGCTACGCCGACCCGTCTCCCTCCAAAGCCAACGCGAGTGCCTTTGCCCTCGCTCGAGCAACCGGGCCTTGGTCCCGGTGTCTCCGTGGATCACCTTTACCACGGAGACATGCTCGTGGCACCCTGTGTAGTACTTTTATGCCTGTGGCGTGGGTAAGCCCATTTGCTTTCCCGCCGCGCCTTTGCAACGGGCTGTACTGCGTTTTGGTGCTGCCACAGGCAATAAAGTGTTGCGACTTTGAGCAGTATCATGTTCTTGTCATGGCGACGGTCAACGCGTGCCCTGCGGCTCGCTAAGACCGGACCCACGCTAGTGGCCGTACTCCTTCGGGATACGTGTCACTACAATACATACATACATACATACATACATACATACATACATACATACATACATACATACATACATACATACAGACATACAGACATACATACATACATACATACATACATACATACATACATACATACATACATACAACATACAACAACATACATACATACATACATACATACATACATACATACATACCATTCCTACATACATACATACATACATACATACATACACATACATACATACATAACATACATACATAATACATACTACAGGGGAGGGAACGACCCACACCTTAAGAAGCTTCGACCCTGAATGATTCACATCTCTCCGAGGAAGCCGCCAGGATTCAAGGACTCCTGGCCGTAACCTAGGCGGGGCCAATCGCCCACCCCATCTACTCGCCGGACTCTGAATAAAGTTCTTTCTCCTCCTCCTCTGTAGCACGGGCAACGTGTGCTTTAAGATTGATTACGTTCGCGCGTGATGGAGCGACTAAGCCAACAACCATTTTCCCTCGACCCCTACAATATTGCGACATACACACTTCTTCGTAGTAACAAGAAGACCTACCTAAACTAACGCTATACACGGCTGACTCCCGTTGCGGAATAATTGATTCACCTCGCATCAACATTATCGCCGCATGCGCTTTTCACGTGAGTCACTTTCATGCCTGGGCCCATATGCCACCGAAACACGAAAGAAATAACCCCCCCCCCCTTCGCCCGGTATACGATATAATCATCTTCGTCGCTACATACGAACGGAATGAACGCGCTTTGCTGTGGACCACTGCCCTTCGATTTCCGATTGAATTCCACGGCACGTGAGCTTAATTCGATATTTCCGCTTCGTGGCCTTCGAGCGTGGAGAAGTATGGGAACGGTGAGCGTCATTACAGGGCTATGTTAACGGTCAGAAGTTCATCGCCATAATGGATTTAACATGTGAGTACCTTTTGCAGGTAATTAGATGAGGGGAAGTAGCCAGAAAGGCACGTGATATTATAAAATGAAAGTATAACATCTGGCAGAAGGGTAACCGCATTTGTGACTCATGATTTTTCAAGTTAATAGGAGAAAAGAAGACAGTTTCTCTCAAGATCTGTAGTGATAATGCGTTGAAATTTATATGTATGAAGTTGAAACATGCAGCGAAGACACGTGACGGAAAGGAGAAAAAGTAAATACCTTAAGCAACTAAATCGCCCACCACCGTTTTCACTGAAAAATGTTCACATACACTAGATATAACGGTGCTTTGATCAAACACCATATTATGGAGGTGATTGAACAGTAACCTTGTTGCCTTTTTTACACATAACCAGCATAAACTATCTGCGACTGGAGTGGCGAGAAACGTTTCCTACTGCCGTTCGTTGCGGCAGACAATGTAGAATATATTCAATGTGATGTAACAATCTGTGCGTCATAATATTAAGTTTCCATTACCGGTAACAAATTGCACTTGTGTTTCGTCATTTATAAACACTTTCCAGTCCAAACTAATTTTATAATTCATAGCATTGGCCATCACTAAAACAACACGTCGACTCTATTCGACGGCTTGGTCGGCCCAGCCCTACTTCGACGGGTCCCGGCCGAAAAATCGCTCCCGCCGCTGTGATCAGAGCGAAATTTTCCAACATGTTGGAAGCTGCGGCGGCAACGAACTGGCCTTTTTTTTTCGCTGCGAGCAAATTCGCGGACTGAAAATTGCTACTTTTTGTGTCATGTGAAACGGCCTTCACTCTGATATTCAATCGCAGAACTTCGCAACCCGCTCAAGTAAAAGGGAATAAAATACATTGTTCCGATTTCTGTCCGCGATGCATCGAAACATCTAATCATGAAGCGTACGGTATTGCTTTATACAGAAAGAAATCCAGCTTGAATCAATGCACTGGCGGGAAGAAAATGAAAAAAAAAAAACGTTTCATGGCTCATGTTTGTGCCATGCCGTTGTATAGAACGACGTAAAAAGCATAAGAAACCGAAGAGAAGTCTGAGCGCGTGTTAAAAGTTTCATCGACGTGTTTTTTTCTCCCTGGCACTGTCTCGAATATTTGTGCGCATCGTGACAGAATATGTATTTGCACGTATCGATTGTCGCAGGAAAACGTCGGCAGTTTGCTCGATACACAAGCGGCGAAGGACAACGGAGTTGCTACTGAAGCGCACGTCAGGTTCATACTATCGAAGAGTAAACTGCTTGCCACGTTTCTTGCGACGTGGTTTTTTTTGCGGCGAGAAATTCGATCCTCGCAACAAACATTCTGTCTTTTATTGTTTTTATTTAGTTTGTCGAAGGGCACGGGAACAACACTGCAGAGACGAGAGCCTGCAGAGACAAGTATTTCCTGCGCTGATAAATCAGTCTAAATAATCACCAACCAACTCGCCCAATCAACCGTTTAGTGACGAGAACGAGTCGGATATCGCATATAGCATTTTGTAAAGGCTATGTCGGGTATTTATTAGCACTCGCTCGTTAAAATCGCCCGTGTATGTTCTCGTCGTTACCTGGGTAGATATTATAATTCTCAATCACCTGTGGCACATACCCGCATACCAGCGACACATACACGCCCGTGGGTATGTGCCACTGTCTGGCGGGAAATGTGTGGACGTACGCGACCGGATTGAAACATTATTTATGTCTTGACCAGCACGTCACTTTCATCAAACCATGCATTTTACCCTCCCATGCTAATTCTGGTTCAAGCCAAGTTAATGAAGAGCCGTCATTTATGACATGAAGATTTCATAGAATATAAGAAAAAGGTAGCTCAAGAATGATGCAGTATTCGCGATCTTTGCAGGCTACTTTCACGTTTGCATACAGAGGTAACAACGGAACCAAGCATGGCAAGTAAACGACTAAACGGAGCTGTGATACGACGATGATGATATGTGGGGTTTAACATCCCAAAACCACCATATGATTATGAGAGACGCCGTAGTGGAAGGCTCCGGAAGCTTCGATCACCTGGGGTTCTTTAAATTACACCGAAATCTGAGCACAGGGGTCTACGACATTTCCGCCATCATTGGAAATCCAGCCGCCGCAGCCGGGATTTGATCCCGCGACCTGTGGGTCAGCAGCCGAGTACCTTAGCCACTAGACCACCGCGGCGGGGCGGCTGTGCTACGTCGGAACTATCAATGAATAAATATATTAGTAGCAACGCTACCTTGCAATCCCTGCCATGTGCAACGCCGAAATCGGGGCCGAATTTGAAGAATCGGACCTCTCGAAGGCCTCATGTGCTACCGGCCAATATAACCTAGAGTCATCATGCACAGGCGACAATGAATGCTGAGCAGGCTGCCCCAAGCGACGAAAGCATCCAGCCAATAAGCCTCCACCTTGCTCACTACCGAAAAGGGCTGAATTGGAAAGATAAGTGAGGGAGCTGAGGATCGAGATACCGAGTTCACAACAATTCGTCGACAAAAGTGAAAGACGATCGCCAGCAAGTGACAGCAGACCGAATTCCACCCACCTCTCACATTGGCTGAAGTTTAGAGTCGACACTACGACTTCAAACTTGAGCAAATCTGCCTCTTCGCAGCTATCACATTAAACATGTAACACTGACTTGATTTCATAGTTGACGCTATTAATAATAATGCTTGGGCTTAAAACCCCCAAAACCAGCGTACAATTATGAATACGCTGTAGAGAAGGGCTTAGCGAAGTTCGACCGCCTGGGTTACTTTAACGTGCACCTAAATCTAAGCACTTCGGCCTCAGCATTTTTGCCTCGATAGAAAATGCAGCCTATGTGGCAGGGAATTGATCGCGTGACCTGCGGGTCAGCAGCCAAGTTCCTAGGTCCCTATACCACCGTAGCGGCTCATAGTCGACGCTATGACTTCAGACTTGAACAGAGGTGTCCATTGAGCACCTCTTGGTTCTTGTGTCACTGACTGATTTCGGCAAAGAAGAGGCTTCACCACCACACTGTTTTAAATCAACTGAATGAAAGTGCTTTCACAATCGAGAAAACATGGAAACTCTCGGACTGCCCCTAAATGTTTTGAAAGGCAACCAAATCGCTGCTACATTTTTTTTCTCAAGCGTACCGGACTAATTCACCATTTGTGATACCGAAAGCTGAACTGTTTCGTTAGCTGGAACCGTTACTTTCATCACCTTCTCTTTAACTTTTCCCCCGCTCCCTAATGTAGGGCGGGCTACCAGGCTCAGTCCTGGTTAGCATCTCTGCCTTTCTTTCATTATCATTCTCTCTCTCTCTCTCTCTCTCTCTCTCTTTCTCTTTTTGTATTCACTGAGTGCACACCTTAATGAATCACCAAGTGAGTAGCAGGCTTCCGCCTTCATATGTAAAGAGGGTGCAACGCAGAACTGCCAAATGGATGAGAATTTCAAGTTAATTTTAACGTCTGTGTGACAAGAAGAGACATTTTGCCATTTCCAGAGAAGCTTAGCACGTTCAAGCCCATTTCATTTTCAAATAATTTTTTACATTTACGTGGCAAAGTTTAGCGTGTAATGGATACTAGCACTTTTTTTTCTCCTATCACTGTCACATGTTGATTCGTATAAATAAACCACGTAAACACGAAACGCAGAAAAAAAACGATGGCTCCGGCTTTCGTGTGGTTTTCTTCCTCTGCGCTTCTCATTTGCTGCTGGCTTTTATCTATTTCGAAATGTACTAACTAGACCAGTCGATCAGCCTGATGTCATTTATTGACCGTCATCGACGGCAGTCGATGACGGTCAATATTAAGGTGAAACCCTTTATTGTCTTATACACGCACGCGTACGTCCATGCTGTGTAACGGTACCAGCTGGCCCCTCTTCCCCCCACATACTCTCAGAAATCGCGTGGTTGCTGAGAGTGTGTAAAAAAACAAAAAAGAGGGAAACGCCAAGAAAAATAAAGAAAAACAAACGAAGGGAAAGACAGAGAGAATAATCTTTTATTAACAAGTTTATTTTCTCTGAAAGACATGGCATAGCCAGTCAAATGGTCTCAGGCTTTAGTCAAACACACTTACAAATTTGCACTGTATTTCAATTTTTTTAGAGGCACTCGCGTCATCCCAGTGTTTTGGGTAGGCAGGTGATGGTTTATTGTGTAGCGCGGTGAAGCACACTCGGTTTGTTTATATTTACGTAAGTCACTAAACATTCGCACTGAAAGCTTACCCATCGTCTCGATATCAGATGCTTTAGCTATAGCCCTGCTGATTTACCGCACGCAAACTACAGTGATGCCGTCCGTATTGCTGATAAGTACATGACGATAGCTTTCACTACCGACTCCCTCATCGGCCATGAAACACGTGCAGCCCACCGTTGGCTCAGATTAGTCAGTGATGATTATATGACAGACTTACCTGTCTTGATGGCTTGATTGGGAAGCCTGTCTGTGAGAGCGAGTTCCGTGTTCATCACCAAATAGCGGGAAGCTGAGTACGCAGAAGAAAGTGCAAATGTTCAGACTTCAAGGAAAAGTGGTGCAAGGTGTCTCCCTTGTCGAAGAGTAATTCAGTATTGCTATCTATTAATTATTCATTACTTTTGTTCAAAGAATGTGCTATTAAAATTATGCAAACAAATACTTGTATTTACAATCAACGCTTAGACAAAACAAGTGTGGGAAACTTTTTAGAAAAAAAAAGAAATTTCAGCTGTATGGGAAGGGAAAGTTGCGTTCAAGAGCTAGCGGCCCTGTTGTAACGTATGCTGCAGAACAGTTTCATAAACAAGGGAGGGGGGGGGTACTTACTATTCGACAATGTGCTTGTGAGGACCTGAACATCTAAACACTATTATGAGCCTAACTTAGGTGAGCCGCTGTAATCCAGCGTTTTAAAGTTCTGTAGGGCCACATCAGGCCGTGAAGTTGAAACATTTTGTACTGTTTAGAGAAAACAGGCGGTTACAACGTGCAACTTGTAACAAAATGCCCCGCCGCGGAAGTAGCGTACCCATTAGCCATCGAAAAAAAGCCCCTGGACGAAAGACGCCTCAATCCGCTTACGTCCAAAACGTGCTTTCAGAAGCGCTAATCCTTTAATCCGAAGGATTACCTGACGGCGGGAAAAACGTTGCTTCTCACCTCAGTCAAAGAAAGCTGTAGTTAAATCGAATTTCGAACTAACGCGTTTGCCTCCCAGGAAGTCAGCTGTCAAAAATTAATCCCCACTTCTTGTAAAGAGCGAAGTCAGACCGACTGTTGAGTTTGCTGATTTCAAGCTGGTGAAGTTGGCCAGGAGTTAATCGCGTAGGATACAAGGCGGTAGCTTTTCGGCTGTGAACTGATAGAAAAGAAATTGCACACAGCAATTAGTACGTAGCTTTCAAATTCTCGTGTAACTGTAGAAGCAGTTTGATGAATCAATCTGTTTTTTCTCGCAACTTAATCTCTTTTATTATGCTCCTCAGTAGATTTTGTTGTATAATTGTATTCTTTATTACATTTAGCGGGACACACTGTATGTCTTAGCACGACTCATGTAATGATCATATGCGGTATAATGCAGAGATACCCACCACTTTCGAGGTGTCTGTAGGCACGAGGGAAGAAAATCTGTTTCAAAATTATTCTGTTTGTACTTGGTCGGCGTTCTACTTTACTTTCTACCTGTTGTATCCGGCAGTTTCGGTTTCAGTGTGTAGGTTGGCAACACTGTCTTTGTGCGTGTATCTATTTGTGGAACGTCTAATAAAACGGTAGTATGTATAGATGAAACTATCGGACATGTCCGAGATACTTCGGCGTTAGGTACCGTGCTGGTTTGAAAACACTGCAGATCAGACCGTTCAATGCGTAGCTTCAAATCCTTCAAAGCCTTAAAGTATGTATGCAAGCACTACCCAGGGTGTGCCGGTCACGTTATTCCTTCACTATACTACCGAAAGAGTTCTCTACGTAGTCCCGTTCACGTGAGACGACATCACTGATTCCCCGTGCCCAGTACGTCCTAAAGTGCGTCCGTTTATCGCACCGGAGCTTTCACAGCACATATTCGCAACCTCGAATATGGTAAGGAGGGATTCCTCCTTACCACATAAAATGAGCAGCCATAATAACCACAATTCGCAACTACAGAAACACAAACCAACCCCTTAAAAACCTTGGACCAGCTAAACAAGCTGGTAGCCGAACAAACACCGCTTCTTACATGTAACAACCTCGTGATTACAGCTGATACTCTTTCAGGCGAGAGCCTGCCGAGACAACGGCGTCTACAGTTCATAAACTTTTAACCGTAATGTATATGCACGCAGCGACTGTGATAACGGAGGTTCACCACATCGGACAACTCGCGTTTACGTTTAGTCTAGTCGCAAAATGACCGTTTCTTCTTTACGGTCAGCGCCTAATTCTGTCTCTAACGTCGCAACTCGTGCTCTAACTCGTGACCCTCGAGGTTTTAAACGGTCGACGTGTCATTCTCACTCCATCGTTGCCGAACAATGCTGTCCCTCCTCGACAATAAATTTGAGTGCAGTCAACGCGTTCTAGAAGGTGTTGTGTACGTGCGAGATTTATGAGTGAAGGAGAGGCGAAACGATATATATGATTCACGTGAGCGCGGGAAATTATGTTCGCTCGTTTCGTGCGACGCGTCTCGCTTATCCCTCGTTCATCTGCGCCGCCATTATTTTTACGACCATGGCGAAAGGCTTTTGCACTCGCGGTGACCAGGGTCCCGCCAGCCCCCTATAGGCAACCGTCCGCTGAGCACAGCTAGCTGCGTTGCTGGCACTGGCCCGACCCAAGTTTGCTGACGTTGGCCGTTAGGGGCAGGCAGCAAGCAGACGCGCGCACGCATCCCGGCGTATTCCTGCTGCGATAGAAGGCTTTGAAAGCTTTGCCGCACTTTTAGATGCGGAGCATCTAATACTCGAGGCTTGTAGTGCGGCGCCGTCCGCAAGCTTCCTCCTTCTTCTTCCACCATCTGTGCATCCCTTCCTCCTCTACACACCGCGCGCGCTTCACTCCTCCACCATCTGTGCACCTTCCTCCTCTACACACCGCGTGCGCTTCTCCTCTTCACGAACAATCGCTAGCTGTATAATGTAGCGCGCATGCGCCGTCACGCTTCGAGAACATCGGCAGCTGACGCGCGCGCATGCGCCGTCGCGCTTCGAGAACATCGGCAGCTGACGCGCGCGCATGCGCCGTTGCGCTTCTCCCCCTTCTCGAACATTCGACAGCTGACAGTGCATGCGCCGTCGCGCTGTGTATATACTCAAGGTCGGCGCTCGCTCGCTCAGTTGCCGCTCGTCGGTTGGTTTGTACGGCGCGTCGACGTCCAAGGTCGCGGTGAAATGAATTCCAACGAATCCACAAACACAATGATCGACGTCCCTTCGACCAGCGCCGCCCTTTCGCATACGTGTGTACGTGTTCACTCATTTAACACCCCCTCCTACAACCACGTTAACCAATTTAGCCATCGACCCAAGTAAGTCGCAATTTAACACCCCATTTCACAACCACGTTCACGAATTTAGCCATCGACCCAAGTAAGTCACACTTTAACACCCCGTTAACCAATTATATGCTCCGCATCCTCCTCAGTGTTCCCCCGAGGGAAGCTGCGGGCAACTTTTTTGCGGACAACTGGCCTCAGAGACAGGCTTTAGTGTCTTATCATTTTTTGATGTTGCCTTTCCTCTGTCGCTACTTTTTGTAAATTCTTTTTCTGTCTCTTCGCAACAATTCTGTTTATCACCTTTTATTCACCTCACCCCTTTCCCCAACACAGGGTAGCCAGCCGGTCTAAGTACTGGCTAACCTCCTTGTCCTTCCGCGTAACTTTCCTCCTTCTCATCCACCCACTCACGAGGGCAGAGAGAAGCGGGCTTCTAGTTACATTTTGACTGACACTATCCTATCTTTGCGTTTTTTCTCCGCTAGGTAATGCGTTTCTGGCGCTGCAGTCACACCGGCAAACTCAACTGCATGGTGCCTATGTCACAGTGTCAGCTGTGGCGTTTTCCCCCACGCCGAAGGAATAAATGAGCCTTACGAACACCGGGAACGTGGATAGCGTCAGCAGATTGCTAACGCCTGCGTAACGCAGTCACATAAGTCTGAGGCTCTCTGTGATTCGGTAAAAAATTAAAGAAGACCCCCACAATCAGTCTGTGTGCCGTTTCACTGGGGATGTAAAAAAAATAGACGTGTTATAGTCAATCGAATGGCCAAAGGCCTTGTGCTGAACACACTTTGGAGTTTACAAGGAGTCCTTTAAATGCCAACACATACCGATAACATTTGCCAATCAGTTTTCTCGAAGCAGCGCTTCTCATGCATACATACACGTAAGTAACACTAACTGTACACCCATTTGACAAATATTTGCTCGCAGCAGATAGCATTGAACGCGCATACACTGATAGACACACACACACACGGTAAGTAGTAAAATGAAGTTTCAAGACATAACGCGCATACCTTGAAAAGAATGCATTATAATCGACTTAGCCTCCTGCAGTGTTATCACAAAAAACATTGTCATGAAAGAAATGATACCACATTCATTCTGCGCCGCATCTGTTTCTGCTATAAAAGAAATAAAGAACGCTTTAATTAACTAACGAAAACAACACTATAGTTTTAACTATGCTGAGATTAGTGCTAAGAAGTGATACTGATCGGCGAAAACTAATTAAGAGGAGAATGTCAGTAATTCATCTAGTGATTGTTATAGGGGCAATTATTATCATTGTATTATCGCGATTTTGATTATTTGGTATCGCGCATTTACCGTGACGATAGCCTCGCAGTGTTCGCAAATCAATGAAGTCAGTAATTAAGGGGGATTACCGTTGCTCGAAATAATTAAAGGCTTATTGATTAACAGTGTTTCCGAAAGTGTAGCGACGTAAAATACTTTAATCAAGATGATCGATACGCCTGATAGCTCTCCGGCGGCAAGTGAAGGAGCCCGAAAAACGATCAAGCTGGAAGATTATCTTGAAACGAGACCTTATGAGAATGCTTGCTGTCATATTTTAAATCAGAATAACGTCCACGTTAAGACTAACTAGAGTTTTACGAGTACCAATTAAGGTTTTTGAGGATCCGCACAGATGGTTGGCGCCTTTAAGGTGTGAAGCTCCTTAGGGTGTGGGTCATTCTCTCTTCAGTAGAAGTAGTAGTAACAGTAATAGTAGTAGGAGTAGTAGTAGTAGTATGACATCCAGAGACAGTCACTGGCGTCCGTTTCTTGCGTGCATCGACAAGAGCCAAATGTGTGTGGACACTATTCTTTAAAGTGCCCGAGAGAAGACATTGCGACAAAAGGGGCAAAGGCTCTGTTGAAATTCCTACGCGACACGGACTTGAACAAGCGGCTGTAACAGCAATGTCACACACCGCGAAAGACTGGACTATGACTGAGTGTGCGCGCATGTGCTGCCGAATGTGCTCTATTTATCTCTCTTCCCTCTTTTCTCTATCTTTCATCTTCCCATTCCCTCCCATGCACAGGGTAGGAAACCGGCTGCCTATAGGCTGGCTAACCTCCCTGCCGTTCTTTTCCTTCTATTTCCTTCCTTCCTAGTAGCACTAATAGTACTAGTAGTATGTAGCCACCTCTAGTTATCAGCTGCTCAATAGATGGCGTTGAGTGTATTTTCCTTGGAAATATTATCATTTGATGGCATTAGTGGTTTTCGTATAGTTGACAGACGGACGGACGGACGGACGGACGGACGAACAGACAGACAGACAGACAGACAGACAGACAGACAGACAGACAGACGGACGGACGGACGGACAGACAGACAGACAGACAGACAGACAGACAGACAGACAGACAGACAGACAGACAGACAGACGGACAGATGAATGGACGGACGGACGGATGAACGATTTGCCCCTCTCCTCCCATTTTAAATATATTTGTCCCATGGTGTTTATGCTAACAAAGTCAGAAAGCCAGTTATGCAGAAACGTAACGTAGGTTTTGGCGGCGTTTGTAGTGAGTGAATAATCCGTGTTGCCCATGAGAAAAAAAAATATCCGTGGATGCAGCGAACGAAAATCACGCTCGGAGACGGAACCAAACACATGCATTATTGTGACAGGGAAGTAGAACAGACACTCTGTGGCGGGTAAAGTAGTTTACCACACAGTTGCGCGAGGACTTGAAACTGCTTGTGGAAAAATAGACTTCAAACTGCTTGTAGAACTGCTTGTAGTTCTCTATAACAAGGTATACCCACCCCTCGTGACGCCACACTGTAGAAACTGCTCACAATCAGCCACCCTCATGCACATGGCAGGGGCGTGCCCACAGTACGCTGACACTTTAGAAACAGAAGTGGGAGTCTGTTCTGCGTACTACCGACTCGGCACAGCAACGCCGGGTCATTGGAGTGACGATAGTAATAGCGCGGGAACAAAACGACGACACAGAGACAAGAAGGAAACGAAGGACGCGTGTCTCTGTGCCGTCCTTTTGTTCTCGCGCTATAACTATCGTCACGCCATACCAACTAGCCCAAGCTGCCACACTTCTAAAGTCATTGGAGGGCGCGGTGTCTCTAGGGATCCCCGCCGACCTCCTCTAAACAGCGTTACCGACCTCTGGGCTGGTTTCCTCTTTTGGGGGAAATAAAGTTTTGATCAGCATCATCTGTGGAGTGGACTATGGAGTGGTAGTCGTCACGCAGAAAGGTTGACTGTCCACCCATCTGGTATCCGCCGTGCTATTGAAATGATTGCTATTTGAACGTGTTTAAGATTTAAGATATATAGCCAGCAAAGACTAGAAATGGTTATGGAGGAGGAGGAGGAGGAAGCAACAAAAGGGAGAAGGCAGGGAGGTTAACCAGAAAGACATCCGGTTGAAATGCAATAAATGTCTTAGGTAGCATCACTCGCCAGAACACGAGATCCACGAATAGTTACGTTAAAGGTTCTGACGGTTATCGAAGAGTTCGTCTGCCTTGGTCGCAATTGTCGTTAGAGAAACAGTAATAAGGGCCAATAAAATGTCGTCGAAGTGCAGCAAACTGCTGAGACAGCGTCGTTTTTCTTTTCTATAAGACTCCTTAGCATCTGGTACATTTTGGGACGTTTTATTTTTCCCCTCTGACGGCCAGTTACAACGTCTTTCACTTGCCAATATAGGGAGTGACTCACAAATGGTACACCGTATGTATGACCTATATACACATAAAGAATGGCCACTTTAGACTATCCCGTTAGCAGCCATCCATCTGAGCCCACGTTTCTTGTGCAATCAATCTTCGCCAGACTTCCGAAGCACATCCCATGCCTACAGCGTGGTGCGTTAGAAGTTACTGAGTTAGCCGTAGTAAGGATGACGTCGGCTTTATCTTTCGGACTCGACCACGTCATTGCTCCCGTTTTACGAGATTTGCTAACTCCAACTTTGGTACATAATACCATGGCAATTAGGCGCGAGTTTTAACTTCATCTTCATCACCACCAGCACCACTATTTACCTTGAAAGGCCCTTTTCGGGGGTACTATATAAGGGTGGAGGGGGGGGGACAAATGCATCAGTAAGCATGTCATTATGATAAAAATTGTCATAATACAGGTCCCTATTACGGACCTGTATTACAATCTTCCGACAAAAAGGAGGGAAAAAAACTCAACATTCCCTACTGGGCGGTTGTCAGAAACTCTGTGAGCATGGTTTTAAAGTTACATTACGAGGTTAAGGGCAGCCGTAGCGCCAGCCCTAGCACAGCGGAAGTAGAATTTGACGACGTCTATCTTGCAGGCACTTCGCTTCAAGTGTGAGACCCTAGGAATGGCTTTATGTCCTCCCATAGTCGGGTACCTGGTACACCGAATCGTTAATCACTTTTTCTAAACACATCTTGCACAGGAAACGAAACGGAAACAAATATTATAGCACACTCGAAAAACCACTCGGAGTTGCAGTACCACAGAAGACAACTAAAACTGAAGTCAGAGCCCTACCATATTAGGGTACTGTTATGCCAGCGAGTCCTCGTCAAACGTCCGTGCCTCTGAAAAAGGCAATCTGGGTCAAGGCCAGCCCGCAGTCTGCCTGGCGCGAATGGCGTAAACACGCGCGGCGCGTCTCTGGCCCCGTGCATTGAGTCAGCGGTGCACGTGACAGCGAGCCGGCGTCCTCGTGTCTGGTGGTCTGACGCATGGCGCGGCGCCCCATTGGAGGAATCTGCCCTGACGACCAGCGGCGCTTCTGATTGGACATTTTGGTTGGACCCGGTGTAAATAAAAGAAGCCCTGCGGCGCGTCGCGATCGGCAGTCCTATGAGAGAGGAGGTCCCGTGTCGGAGAGCCGACATGTGTGCGAGTCGGCGGTGTTTAGGCGAAAAGCTGACCTATGTGTTAGGGAGGAGAGCTCGGCTCTTCGAGTCTCTGTCGGCCCCAGTGCCGAAATTGTAACGCCTCTGTATATATGCTGTACATAAACCTTGTTTAACTCACCGTCGTCTCGTCCGCTCGTCTTATCAGCTCTGCGCAGAAGCAGTCGCGAGCTGAGAAACATACGCTACCAAACGGCTGGTGACCTTCCCGGCGGAGTTGAAAGCAGTGGCGCCTGTGGGACCGGGTCGGCGTCACCGTCTTTCGCAACAGTGGAGGTCAGCGGTGGGATTTCGGAGGGTGGCTTCGCAACAGTGGTGGGCTTCGCGGCGGGATCGGCCCGTCTTTCTCAACAGTGGTGGCATCGGTGGCAGCGTTCGCAACAGTGGTTTGGCAGCTGCGGGATCGGCCGGCGTCAGCGACATCGATGCGGTAGTGCCTGATGTTTTCCCCTCAGTTCACCAGACTACTCTAGCTCAGGTTGTAGTAGTTTAGAGAAGGGCTGTGTGAAGCATTGTAGTGAGCTTTGATCGTTCAAGCAAAGTCGAAGTGATTTGAAACCGAAGTTAATGCGGAGGGGGTAAACACGGGGAGTGTGAAATATTGCTTGCTCGTCGTGCTAGTAGGCTTATAGTGGGTACGGCAAGTAAATTGTTAACAGGGGCAAACAGCAAGAGGCTAGTGTGAACGATGGAGAACCTTAAAGTGAAGGAACTCATCGAAAATTTGTGAGGAACTCGGCATTACTTTAGGCCGTGCGAAACGAAAGCAAGCGATCCTTGAGATCATGAAGGATGAGGGAGTGTCGGCTGAGGAAGTCGATGAGGTCCGGGGTGGATATTAAAGCACGCCGTGAGGGGCCTGAAGGCGAGAAGCTCGCGAACGTGAGGAGGCTGAAGGCGTGAAGCTCGCGAACGTGAGGAGGCTGAAGGCGTGAAGCTCGCGACGTGAGGAGGCTTAAAGGCGCGAAAGTCGCGAGGGAGGCCGAGAGACAGGAACGCCTCGAGATGAAACGAATAGAATTGGCAATACTAAGTGTTCACAGGTCGCCTAGCGTAGCTTCTCCAACAGTTCAGGTCAGCGGTTTTAGAAATAGGGGACGATTGCCACCGTTTCGTAGTAAGGCGAGGACTGGCGTAATATCGTCAAGTTTGGAACACGTCTGTGGAGCGAAACGCTTTGGAGCGGTCTCTTTGGGCGCGGAACCTGCTAGCTCTTCTTCCCGGCGAAGTAGTCCGACGCGATAACTTGCTTATCGAGGGAAGCGTTTTGAGAGCTATGACGAGGTTAAGGAGTGCTCTTGAGACGTTATAAGTTGTCACCCGAGGCTTTCAGGCAAAGGTTTCGGTATGCTAAAAAGGGGAATGAGTCACACGTTGACTTCGCGTTTCGTCTTAAAGCCGATTTGATTGAATGGCTCAAGGGCGAAGGATGTTTAATGACGACCGCGATAAAGTGGTGGAATGCGTTGCATTGGAGCAATTCTACCGCTGCATCGAGGAGGATGTCAAACTTTGGCTGCAGGACAGACTTGGGGAAGTACAGTTAAAACAAAGGCAGCTGAGGTAGCTGAGGAGTATTATACTCGTCGAAGTTGCATAGCAGGGCAGTGCGCGTTGAAAAGGATGAAAGAAAGAGGGCTTTTCAAAGAAACCTGATCAACGGAAACCCGCTCCGCACCGTAATTTCAAAAAGGACCCGTCTCTTAACGATGGACACTGTAGGGGGAAGGGAAAACAGAAGCGGAGAAATCGAGTGAGGTTTCTACCAACACAGGCATTGGAATCGGAAAACAACGGAAAGCTCGCTAATCTGTTACAAACTGTAAAAAGGAAGGGCACATTCGCGAGAAACTGTAGGAAAAATTGCCTTCGCACAATCCGAGAATCAGAAAAAAACATTCAATGGGTTGTTGGAGCCGTATCTCCAAGAAATTAGGGGTGAATGAAGAAAACGTGCCGAGCACTTAGAGATTCAGCGGCAACCATGGACGTTGTCCACCTTCATTGGTGTCTCCGGAGACTTAACAGGAGAATTGCGCGTGGATCAGGCAAGTCGCCGAGGAGCAGAGTGTTCGCTTACCAATCGCCAGCGGTTTGTCATTGAAGGCCCGTTCGGTATGCTCCGCACCGAAGCGGCTGTTGTCTGTCGCGCTAAACGATCGTTTTCCTTATCTTTTCTCCAACACTCGGAGCAGCTTCTCAAAGAGCAGGACAATCGTTCTTCCCCAACCTGGGCGTGCATGGCTCTCACGCGATCGCAAGCGCGGAAGCTATCGCGGCAGCTTGATCTGGTTCCATGCGGTGAACTCTCAAGTGACCTTGTCGGCGGGTCGACGGAACCCCAGAAAGGAAATTTTCCGCATGAGTCATGTGAGCAGTCACGCGAGCGGCCCGTCGCGAAAGCGGTCCGGCGCGGAAGGCGCGGTAGGGGGAGACGACATGGCGCCATTGAGTCCAGAGCGAGAGGGTTGCAACGCTCTCGCCTGTAGCGGAAAGTTGGAGCGAGCTGCCGAGAGTTGATCGAGAGACCGTCATTCGAGAGCAGCGTGAGGATCTCTCGATTGAAGCGCTAGTGGAAAGCCAGAAAACCGCGGAAAAAGTGCTGTCGAAAGGAGCACTACGAGGAATCGGGTGAGAGCGTGCTTTTGAAGTTGATAATCAGGTAATGCTGCTGCAGCCGTCCAAAAGGAACAAGCTTGAGGTTGATTGGGAAGGGGCCCGCAAAAGTAGTATCGAAGCTTTCTGATACAAATTATGAAGTGAAATTAGGAAGGCGGCCGGACAAAATTTACAACTTGATGAAACCATACGTTCAACATAAAGCGGTCGTAAATCTGTTGTTGAATGCTTCAGAGGAAGAGGAAGCAGAATTTGAGTTCTAGTGGAGGTAATTGAAGGGGGATCGAAAGTAATCCGGGAGCAGATAAACCTAGAGCCTAGGTTAAGTGAAGTCCGGAAGGAGGACCTGAGAAAGATTGTTTTGGTGTTTGAAGATGTGTTTTCGGACCGTCCTGGAAACACGAAGGTGATCGAACACGATATCGAGCTAAGCGGCGAGGAGTCAATCCGTAATAAGCCGTATCGTTGTTCCCCTGTGCAACGTCGAAAGTGTGAGCCGCTCTTGGTGCCGCATAGGTATCGTCGCCTAAAAGTGGCCGGTTACTGAGGTGGAGTATGTTGCTCCACAGCGCAACTTTGACGTTCGCTATCAAAAAAAAAAAATAAAGGAAAGGTAAACGCTAATGCAGGTGCATTGAGCAGTGCGTTCCAGCTAGTAACTTCTCAACCTTTCGGTTTCTGGCTGGCAATACGGGGCAAAATTTTGACCTCATCACGACCTGGGCTGAGCGCTCTCGTTTAGAGTGATCTCAAGGGGCCAACTTTATGTGGTATTCTAATTCGTTGCGTTGTTGTAATTGTGAAAAATTCAAGTTCTTACTTTAAGAGTCTTGTGTCCCACATGTGCCTCTTGATGTAGGGGGAACAAAATTCGATAGACACGTGGATAGGTATATGTTGTACTATACTTTGTCTGGTGTTCTGTCGGGTGACCGAGGGCACTTGCTTGTGTCGTGTGTTGTTTGTTGCCGAACCGTTCTTAGCAAGTTGCAGAACCATCGACAAGTGCTGAAGCCGAAGATGGTCAGAAGAGACGAGTGAAGCTGGTCGACAAGTTGTGGCGACAAGCCAGTGGAGCTGGGATCCGTCGTCAAGAATGGGCTGTATTCCCGGAACAGTCTGGGAGCTGTATTCTCCCCATGGCCCTGGCGCGAACCTGGAGGGACCTGGCGAACGAGCGCACCTGACATCCGAGCCCCGTGGAAGCAGCTCGTCTTTCCGGTGCATTGTCTGGCGGCGGGGGTGCTGTTATGCCAGCGAGTCCTCGTCAAACGTCCGTGCCTCTGAAAAAGGCAATCTGGGTCAAGGCCAGCCCGCAGTCTGCCTGGCGCGAACGGCGGTAAACACGCGCGGCGCGTCTCTGGCCCCGTGCATTGAGTCAGCGGTGCACGTGACAGCGAGCCGGCGTCCTCGTGTCTGGTGGTCTGACGCATGGCGCGGCGCCCCATTGGAGGAATCTGCCCTGACGACCAGCGGCGCTTCTGATTGGACATTTTGGTTGGACCCGGTGTAAATAAAAGAAGCCCTGCGGCGCGTCGCGATCGGCAGTCCTATGAGAGAGGAGGTCCCGTGTCGGGAGAGCCGACATGTGTGCGAGTCGGCGGTTTTAGGCGAAAAGCTGACCTATGTGTTAGGGAGGAGAGCTCGGCTCTTCGAGTCTCTGTCGGCCCCAGTGCCGAAATTGTAACGCCTCTGTATATATGCTGTACATAAACCTTGTTTAACTCACCGTCGTCTCGTCCGCTCGTCTTATCAGCTCTGCGCAGAAGCAGTCGCGAGCTGAGAAACATACGCTACCAAACGGCTGGTGACCTTCCCGGCGGAGTTGAAGCAGTGGCGCCTGTGGGACCGGGTCGGCGTCGCCGTCTTTCGCAACAGTGGAGGTCAGCGGTGGATTTCGGAGGTGGCTTCGCAACAGTACCTAGTACTCCAATCGTTAACCACTTTTTCTAAACACATGCTGCACAGGAAACGAAACCGAAACAATAATCATAGCATACTCGAAAAAGCACTCGGAGTTGCAGTACCACAGAAGACAACTAAAACTGAAGTCAGAGCCCTCCCATATCCGGGGTACCTAGTATTCAGAATCGTTAACCACTTTTTCTAAGCTGGGCACAGCGACGCTACGTTAGCAAAACGCGAGCACCATATAGCCTGACGCCAGGCACGACCGGCGTGACCAGCGTCCGTCGGTGCGGCCCCACGGCAACCGGCGCGAAAATGCGACTTGCTGCTTTTTGCGCCGATACGTTACCCAGACACTACGTCTCCCTCTTTTTGGGACAGAGGGACGCCGGACGCGTTGAAACGCGCGTGCGTCAAAGCAACGCAGGGTAGCGCGTGCCTGCGAATATATGGCAGGACCGGTGCCTGGCATGGCAGCGCCGGCGTGACCCGACGAAATGAACGCCGGTGAGCATGCGCAACGCGTCACGTCGAAATGTATTGGCGCCTTGACTGTGGCATGTAGTCATGTTCTCACATGACACGCATCTCATGATTATCATGTTTGCACCAGTCACACACCTTCGTCATCTATTCACGTCACGTAATACCAAATTTGGTATATGTGACGCTAGCGAAACGCCCATGAGCGCATATTGAGCTTGGCATGTCATGTTGTTACATGACACGCATATCATGATTTTCATGTTAGGGTCTGTCACTTGTGTTCGCTATGCAATCATGTCATACCATACCAGTTTTGCAGCATGCCGTGTGAACGAAACCACCACTTCATACAGTCATGTCATGCCATACCAAGTTTG
>WOVY01008727.1:0-18826 GCA_013436015.1 Rhipicephalus annulatus | reverse complement strand
TGACAATTCTTGGATTGTAACATTTACCTTCGTATATCATGACAGCCAAGCTTTATAGCGTTACAAGGAACGACGCCATAGGGCACTTGTAACTTTCATTTTGATGTTTTGTGCAAGGTGGCCAGCAAGGCTTATCATAGCTTCACATTCGCGAAGCACGGAAACTGCTATCGCTTCAGCTTAGCGGGTTTTTAATTGTTTGCTTGTTTGTTTACTGCCGTGAAGCAAAAGCATTATTTTTTTCTACTTTTTCAGCTGTTACGGCAATTCATTATAACAAAAGGTTCTGCAAAGACACTATGTGCGCCACAATGCCAACCAAACAAGGTTACATAAACGATGCTCAGTAACTACGGCGAAAAATACATACCAAAGTCGTTATTAGTCTCCTTAGCACTGTTATACGTAAGCACAATCAAGTTGAAGTTAAAGTAAATCTGTCGTTAGTTTAGATTATCAGCTATGACTGCATCTAGCTCAACAAATGCAGCAACTGACTATGAAAGTTTTTTTTTTCCTGTTTAGTGCTCAGATCCACTCTATCCTTTTATTGCTTCTGCAGCGACTCTTTCATTTATTTTATTTTATGCTATCATTATATTTTCTTATTTTTTCAATGACCACTGTTTAAATTTCTTTCTATCTTCTCATGAATGTAAACCTTCATTTGATTCTTGAAGACTACTAGCCCAAGGGAGACATTGTGAATTATTTTTGGTACGTTTGTTCGCGTCCGCGAGCATAATAATAACGTGATACAGAAACAACCACATCGGTGGCAGATTCTAGTCCTTTTGAGTGCTCTTCAGTACAAGTTTAAAGCTTACCCTCTCTCTCTTGGCGATTTTCTAACCCTCGTTTTTTTACCACTATTGTGGGGTAGCAAACCGGTCACTGGTCTGGTTCACATCCTTGCCTCGTACCTCCTTGCTTTCTCTTTTTCATTCTCTGCGAGTTCATCTGCCGTTTGTGACTGTGTTCGTCATGTCTGTGAACACCTCCTTGAGCGCCTAAAATAGCAAGTATAAGTCCGTCAGCTGAGGAAATATCTGCGGCTTTTCATTCCAACTCCGCATCCATCAATTAATTTGGCAAGCTCGTTTTCATCTCGCGTGTTTTCTGTATAACCCTCTCTTTCTCTTCTCTTTCCTCTCTCTCTCTCATCTTTATGCCCCCTTCCTATTCTCCCAGCGTAGGGTAGCAAACCGGGCATGTGCCTGGTTAACCTCCCTGCCTTCCCTCTTGTTGTTTATCCCCTTCGTTTTTTTTTTGTTTAATATGAAGCGCTCTCGCATTGTCTGCTTGCAGGTTTCACTCCAAGGCGCACGAGAAGCGCTGGTCGGAAGTGGAGCGCCAGGTGCAGGCGCGTGGCACCTACGACCTCACCGAGACGGAGCTGGTGTTCGGAGCCAAGCTTGCCTGGAGGAACTCGGCGAGGTGCATTGGCAGGATACAGTGGTCGAAGCTGCAAGTACGAAATCGAAACTTTCACCTCAGTTGCATGCACTGCCTTAAAAGCAAACGTGTTACGAGTGATCTGGCAACGACTTTTTCTATGGTGAAAGATACCATTGTAGGGCTTTCGCGAGGCCTGATGCTGAAATATCGAGCGCACACACACAAAAAAAGTTAGCAAGGGCACTTGCGTTGTAGTCCAAAATAATCGCTTTGAAATTTGACTGATTGATTGATCGTTTTTTGTACAGATTTATTTTACGCTTCATTATTAGCATGGCTCGATGGCTTGGTCATTCTAAGAAAAGGAGAAGGTAAAAGAAGGTGATGGCAGGTTGTCTTCAGCATGAGGTGCTTTCGAGTTATAGCGAATCTCTTTAGCACACAGTATTAAGAAAACGACTGCATAGTTGCAGGCTGACGCCGTGCTGGTGATTCGTTGAATGACACTGGCGTTACAGGCGTAACCTATTTATGCTAAGGTATCCTTCTCGTGTTATCAAGTAAAGCATTCTTTCCATATGTCACTCTCACAGTCAACTGCTAAGACAACACTGTCCTATAATATGACATCGATGGGGGGAGGGGATAAACAACAAGAGGGAAGGCAGGGAGGCTAACCAGGCACATGCCCGGTTTGCTACCCTACGCTGGGGGAATAGGAAGGGGGCATAAAGATGAGAAAGAGAGAGGAAAAAGAAGAGAAAGAGAGAGAAAAAAAAAGGAGGATTGTCAGTCAATCGGCTGGCGCGTATGCAGCGTTGGCACTACACAAAAGGTAAAGGTGGTCACGTAGGCCTGTAGTCCTCAAAAAGCACAAGACAGCTTTGACTGCTTTTTGAGCCGACGAAAGGCGATGGGCGGCCACTTATGCCTGGCAGGTGTTATTATGCACCTTTACAACGAGTGTACTGGCGAGAGCGACCAAAAGTGATTCGAAGAATAATTGGGGATTATTGAGCATCTTTATGCGCTGGGCTTTTGATATAATAACCTTGTTTATTTGGTTTTCTTTTTATCTCCCCTCCAGGTTTTTGACGCTCGGCACTGCTACACTGCAAGGGACATGTATGAAGCCATCTGTGCCCACCTCAAATACAGCACAAACAAAGGAAACATAAGGTGGATGCGCTTTCTTATTTCTCCACAAAAGTGTTTTATGGCATTCCCAGGATTTGGGGACATCAGTACTCGCACCACCACTCGGCAGTATCAACGGCATCCTGCACTAACTGAATGAGAAATAATAAAGAAATATCTTTTTAAATAAACTAGTCATCAACAAAGACTGCTGGTTTTATGTGGCAGAGACCCACTGGAGCAATCAGCCAAAGTTGAAGCATCACGCTAAAAAGTGTGTGGCTTCCTACAACAATTAAACACCGCCCATCGGAAATACATCGAATTCTATTGTTAGTTTTAAACGCTGTGGAAAGCCATGGCGTTTTCATTGTGACACTGTAATTTTATCAGAATTTTCCAGCGGGTCTCTGCTGCTTGCAGACAACTGGCAGTCATGTTCGTTAACTTGTTTTCGTCAGGTATCATTTTTTCGCCTATTTGCCGTTCAGTTACGGCAGGTCATTGCTGTCGACAACGAGAAATGGTGCTACTTGTACATGTACCGTTCCCATTATAAAGGGAACGGCACCACATCATCATAATCATCAACAACAACCCAAGTCTGGTTATTAATGTCTTTCACATCTACCACGCCACTTATTTACGCCATTTTTGTCACGAAAATGACGTCATTCAGAATAGGCAGAACAGGTAGGAGACACATCGCGTCGTGGTCTATAGAGCATGTATAAAAGGCGGAAGGCGTGAAGGAGCTCTGCACTATGGAGATTAAAAAAAAAACATTTTGGTTCAGTGTAAGTTTTGCGGCAGAACCTGCTCAAATTTCACCCGTCGCGCTGTTCTATTGGTTGTGGTTCTCCACTGCTGACCCGAAGGTCGTAAAATGAAATCTCGGCCACGGCGTTTGCAACTGTTTGGAGGTTGAATGCTGGAGGCCCAAGTCTACTTCGAGTTAGATACACGTTAAAGAATACCAGGTGGTCATAATTGCAGTATACCCTCCTCCTCGTCATCGCTCATAATTATATCATGATTTAGGTACGTAGCACCCCAACGATTATTATTATTATTATTATTATTATTATTATTATTATTATTATTATTATTATTATTATTATTATTATTATTGATGAAATAGTACTAAAGAGTTCATTTTCGCACAAATTACGGTGTCTTTAGTTGTGAGCGAAAAATCAGCGTTGCCCGTGAGCGACGAATCGAAATAGATCCAGATTAATAAAAAAAAATGGCAGTGGCTTAGCTCAGCTATGCCAGGATATACGTAGCGTTAGCAAAGGTTCAGCTGATTATCCTTAGCTTTCCAGATATCATGCTTACAGCTGTTCCAATGACACACACACGGCATACGTATTATGTGGCACATGTATATTTATTTTGCTGGGCAACTACTTCGGGATTCGATGAGTTAAGCTTCTCCGCTCTACTGCACCGTTGAGCAGCATTTGCACTCTCCTTCTCCATGGCTATACCACAGTGGCAAACGCCAGTCAGAGGCGCTATCAAGCGGCTCCAGCGCAGTGTCAGATGGCGACTGCACAGGGAAGGCGCGCGCGTCGGCGTCCATATGTCTACCAAGGCTATGACGACACTCCTCTGGAAAGCGCACACCGGCGGCGGCGAGTCGCGCGCGGCCGCGGCCGAGTGCGAGGGAGGTGCCGGCTCTGGTGCGCGACACCACTGATCGTCTGCGCAGTGCATCGAATTGCGCGCACACCGGTGGTGAGCCGCGCACGGCAGCGGCGCAGTATCATTGCGCATGTGCAGACCAGTGCCACGCGAAATTGGCTGAGCGAGGCCAGTGTAGCTAACGCTACAAAAATATATCTTCAGCTTCGGTGGGAATCAAACCCCGGCTTACATCATGGCAAGGAGGTGTTCGACAACGTAGCCACGCCCGTGCTGTAGCGTAGAATTTCACGATGTCTCATAACACGAGTAGCGCGACGAGTGGTCAGCTTAAAGGCCTACTCATGACAAAGTACTTGGGTGTAATTTATCAGCAGCAACAGCATCAACAAAACTGGGCAGATATGGAGGTGCGCGTGTTGCCTTGCGGACGTGTAGTGGGTGACGGGTGGTAGTATTAGTAATAATAATAATAATAATAATAATAATAATAATAATAATAATAATAATAATAATAATAATAATAATAATAATAATAATCTGAGCCATCTTATGGCCTGTTGTTTCTTAACGCTCACTAATACTGCGACTAACTAGCCCAAAGGAACGTTTATGAATGCTTCCCAAAGCATTGGCTCCGGAGTGAGCCCGCAAAATGCGTCCTTCACGTGTCCATCTGTGTTGCGCGCATTGCGCAGGTCGGCAATCACCATATTTCCGCCGCGCACGGACGGCCAGCACGACTACAAGGTGTGGAACTCGCAGCTCATCCAGTTTGCCGGACACAAGCAGCCCGACGGCAGCGTCATCGGGGATCCGGCCTCCGTAGAGCTCACAGAGGTCGGTATACGTGTACATCTCGCATGGCAATTCAAATCGAAGGCATCTATGTTGGGCAGATCGCATCAATCACACTGGGTCTCATCACTGCACCACGCTTTGTTGTTGTTGTTGTTGTTGTTGTTGTTGTTGTTGTTGTTGTTGTTGTTGTTGTTGTTGTTGTTATTGTTGTTTTACACGATTTCTTCCATTTCCAAGATTTGTGGACATTGCGTGTGGCGCCATCTCTCGGTGGCAGCAACGGCTTCTTCCTGCCATAACTTAACGGGAATAAGCTGACAGAGAAAAAAAAAAGATATCTGACTAAACAGAGCTAGTTATCAAGAACAACTCTTGGTTATATGCAGCAAATACCCACTGCAGCGTTCCGGTAAAATTGCAGCACCACACTACAAAGCGTGTGACTTCCCAGTGCAGTTTTTTTTTTATTGTTAATATTCTGAGAGACTTGCCTTTAAGGCATATTATTGTTACGTAAAAATGACACGATGCGTGTCTATTTAAAATCTATATTCAAACTGATGCGTATGGCGTCGACTAAGATGGAAGACAGCACGCACAACCGACAGACCACTTCCTCGTTGTCGTCTTCTGACCACTGATATGTCAGCTACGTAGCAATATTCTTGCGTGCATGTGTATTAAATGTGTGGCGTTAGGCCGGTGTCGTGTAGGAAACGAAGTATAGCGTTTTGTAGAATGTATTGTCACGTATCCAGTAATCGGAACTGGTTCTGTCGCTGTAGCGAAGGCGGGCTTGTAGAAGGTGACGGGAGCGTTCCGGCTGTAACTCTTGACAAGTTCATATAAGGTGGTATGCATCTGCTTGAATCGCTGGAGTGGTACGATACGGACACGTATCACCAACTGGTAAATGCGACCAGTTTCATGATTGTATAAAAAACGGTGTAAGGGCCACCTCTTGCCCGAAGCCTCGTAAGCACAACTTCTGCCCTATAGTAAGATGAGAGGGGGGGGGGGGGAGAAAGTAGACACGCGGTGGAATAAGAGCGCGTGCATCCTGCCGGAAAACATTTTTACTGGTATGAGGGTGTTGATAGGCGGGCCAGTTGCGCAAACTTTGAGGTCGTGACGTCACGCACTGTCGTGTCGCAAGTGAGCGTGACTGTACAATATCGCATTCAACAGGCATGCAGGTGCAACAAAAAATATTTTGCTGTCACTTAAAAAACATGAAGGGCGGCTGTTTACATCTGATAAAACTGTCCGTGCAAGCTTATTTTGTTCGTGCAGTCCCACTTACAAATAAGCTGAGAAATGTAAATCTATACCGTTCCCTAAGAATCTTCAACTGAACGACTTTATGTTGATTAACGCTGAGAATTTTGCGCTAAGAAACAGACGAATGCGTATACGAAAAATAACAACAGATTGATTGAGTGAATGTTTGTTTCAGAAAAAAAAATCGGCGTCTGCATCTTTCCACGGGGGGAACTCGAGTAAGTGCGTCGCAGGAAGGCGGGGGTGGCATCGCGTATATGTTGCGTAATTGGACATAGTTTGGAAATGCTTGTTATTTCGTCTTTATTATTGTTATTTATTGAACGAACGAGAAGCGAAGGCAATTAGTGTAAAGTTCAAGTGTGTCTTTATTGATTTGTGCCGTCGTTGTATTGGACGGAGAGGATATGCCCCGACTGCTCGAGGGAGACGAGCCGAGCATGCGCAGTGGAGATGTGGACGACTCTGACGCCGAAGCACGACATCGTGCGACTAAGAAACGCTCCGCATTTAAAACATGAGTGTACCGAAGAAATACTAGTAGGCTTACATATAGCATATTAACAAAAAAAAGAACATGAAATATGTAGCACTAGAAACTTCAAAAGCGACTGCTTTTAAGAGGTAGATCATAAAATTAGGGACAAATGTACGTGCGAGGGTCATCAATCTTCAAAATCTGAGAACGGGGGCCATTTATCGTGAAGCACTGCAGAGGGCCAGCGGACATCTCCTGTGTCAGTATTGTGTACACTCTTCGCATTTAGAAATACGATCCCGCCTCTTTCTTAAAGGAAAATAACTTCAACTTTTTATGATACACTCAATAAAATAATGTCGTTCTCGAATATATCATGCTGTAAAAGAACATATTAAGACGATGACACAATGCGAGCGCCCTTATCACTTGAAATTTTTTTTTTTGGGGGGGGGGGGAGAAAACTGACCGAAAAAATGGCTGCATATCCACGGAGTGAATGATGGAGAGTGGGGCGAAGCATCCGTCTGTCCATTCGTTCTTGCTTACGTCCGTCCATGCGTCCGTCTGTGTGACCGTCCACGCGTCCATCCGTCGGTGCAGCCATCCGTGAGTCCGTCCATGCATCTGTCTGTGTGTCCGTTCGTCCATCTATTCAACACTCCAAGTACCATCATCTCGCATATTTTCATCATATACTCCCCATATAGAAGCACCGCCATCCAGCGGACATTCCAAGGACTAAACGAGAGGTGGCACACGCACACTTTCTTACGGCTTGCGCTTCGTGTCTACTTCCCACCTTTAACCACCTCGAGTTGATGGTATATACTAATTCACTGTATTCATGGCACTGCGACCCAACACTCGCTAAACCTTTCTAAAACCAAAGAGGTTATGCCCAGCGAGTATAACGTAGCAACCCTTTCTTGTCAAATAGTGCTCAATGTGCATGCCAATGGCTGCTAAGGGGGAATGAGAGACAGGAGAATTCGGCTTTTACTTAACGCGCACGCTGTGAATTTTTTATTGTTGAAAACGCACAGAAGAAGTCTTTCACCGGCACCACCTTGGAGGTCAAATTGTAAGACTGGTTACACACTACGACTACTACTACGACTATGAGGGACGAGCAGGTTAATTGTATATCAGTCCAGGACACAGACACAACTACTATGGAAGAAGCAGGAATCGCCCTCGCTCTACGAAAACCAAGGTCCACTTTCGTTCTAACAGATTCAAAAGCGGCCCACCAAAATTTTTGTAAAGGCTACATTGGCCCCATTGCGCAACGACTTCTTACAATATTCCCCTCCTCACGCTCAGAGGCGAATGGAAGCAGCTGATATAGATACCCGGCCACTGCGAAGTTAGAGCCAATGAGCTCGTCCATGCTTCGGCCCGAGAATTACTCTTCTGTACCTCCGACCCCGGCATATCGCACCCACCCTCGGCTATGCGTGTTGACCCGTTCCTAACATACACAGATATTCTTGAACATCAAAGACTTGAAAGACGGAAACTTCCGCCCCCGGAGCCAAAGCTCAGTAAAGAATCTAATGTAGCGTGGCATCGCCTGCAGACCTTGTCTTACCCCAATTCGTACATACTGTTCAAGTTGATCCCGGCACATACGCACCACAGTGCAGGTTCTGCGTCACTAAAACAGCCTCCCTGTACCACGTGGTATGGGAATGCCCACACGTCTCTCGAGGACAGCGGCCCCTGCCATTGGAATCCCAAACTAAGGAGCCCACTCACCTACACACTTTCCTCGGTCGCAAATGAATGTTTTATTCTCTCTCTGCTTTTCCTGGCATAGTGTCGCATTTAAGCGCAGCGTAAGAAACACTACGGTCTTCAAAATAACGTATTTATGTATTTTAGTAAAGTGACACAACGTCTAATGCTTACGCATTAATTTAGCACCACAGATATGTGTAATATTTGCTTTTTGATCTACAATGTTCACAAATGTGAGTGCAGCCACCAGTTCTATACGGTCGGATGTTCAGGAAGTGCTTAAACTTTGGCCGGTCGGCTAAATCGTGTGCCAGACAGACGGACGAGAATTTCTGCGTTCATACCTTAAAATATTTTTTTGTGGTTGTGTTTGTGTGAACCATCGAACGTACATGTTCTTTCAACGTCATCTCATATCCATGTTCATGTAAATGACGTCTGTTTTGCCATCATCGTTAGAGTATGTAGAAGGCAATGTTCTGTTGAGTGTTATTGACGTTTGTGACAATAAATTTTTTTAAACAAAAGAAACTATCTTCTTTAAAAGATCACAGCTCGAGAACTAGTCACTGATGGTTAACCAGTTAAGGTAGAATGTGCGGCCTTGGTGTATATCATGAGCTGGGATCTGAGGTGTATTCACCTACATATTCTCGTTTCTCTATCATTACATCTCAGAGATGGGTGCTTTAAACTTTCCATGTGGTGGCGTTACCTTGAAGGATGGTGAAAACACTTGAAATAATTTAGACATGCAGAGATTCATGAGGGGGCGTGTGTCATTCCTGGCTACATATTCTGATAAAACCTGCAGAGAAACTGTCACAGTCTCGGAGACCCATCGGGGTAGCGCATGCTGTAGCATTGCTTCCTGACTATGATTTATGCGCGTTTTGAACAATAATCCCCGTACACACACATCTAATCAAGCCATTGTTTTTAGGCCACACCGGGACAACCTAATGCTCTCCCATAGTAGAGCACATCGTACTCTGAATCGTCGAAAACTTTTTTAAACACACACACACGTGGGACGGCTTTATGCTCTCCCATAGTAGAGTACATCGTACTCTAAATCGTTAAAAACTTTTTTCTAAACACACATTACGCTTGCAGCGTAACATGCGCTACCGTGTCGGACAGGTCTGACGCGGCCTCATGGAATGTGAGGCCCACGAGAGGGCTTAGTGCTCTGCCGTAGTCAAGTGCCAAGTACTCTAAATCGTTAAACACTTTTTCTGAACACCACACACACCAGACAGTTGCAGTCACGTGAAGTGTTGTTAACATTTTGCTATAACTTCCCTGTCTTAACAGCCACTCGACGACATTAGCTATTGCTTAGTTGTCAGGGATAGCTTATTGCTCTGCCACAGTGTTGTACCTCGTACTCTAAATCGACGAACATTTATTCTAAACAAATCGAGTGTGAAGCCCAAAAGACGGCTTTAAGCTCTCCCATAGTAGAGTACCGAGTGCTCTAAATCTTTAACAACTTTTTTTTTCTAAACACATGCCACATATTTGCACCTGCTACTAGTCATATGCAGCATTGCTGTAGAATGGCATACGAAAGTCACTACGACGCGGGGGTTCATGTCAACTGAGAAATGATTTCGAGAAGAAATGACTGAAAAAAAGCCACCCGCATTTTCCCACGGTGGGGAACTTGAGCAAATGCACCGAAGAAAAGCGGGGATATCACGTGAATGTTGCGTTATTGGCAATGGTTTTGAAATGCTTAATTGTTGTTACTTCTTTATCATTCCTGTTTGTTGAATGAAGGAGAAGCGTTGCCTTCAACGAGTGGTGGGGACGTTGATGTATGGTTGTGCCCCACTACTGGCTGGAGGGTACTGTTGCTTTGTCGTATACTTTTGTCTTATACTTTATGAAACGACATATACTTTGTCAAGGGAGCTCTACAGAGAAGAAATGGTAGATAAGGAAAAGCAGGCAGGTTAACCAGTTCAGGAAAGCCGGTTTACTACCCTACTCATGGGAATAGAAAGAGGGGTAGAGAAAAGTATGGAAAGAGAGATAAGTATAACACATCCTAGCACACACACAAACGTGCAGTAAGTTACATGTCCATCACGCTTGCGTGGTACGAGGCATCGATGTCACAGCCGATAGTTCAAATAGTTTTTCCAAAAACTTCAGGAGTTCCTTCGTCACCTTCAGCTACGATGTCCTGAATATGTATATAGAAACGTGGCTGCATCAGCAGAGGTTGCTTCGGCAAGCGAGCATAGTGCATATCGAAATGACGCTTGCGCAAAGGATATCTCTCCGGCACAAACTCTCTCGACATAAGCCGAAACACAGAGGTCAGAGTCCAAATCGCGCTTCCGGACCCTTTAGACCCCGTCCGCTGCTGCCTTCGCTTCATCGCCGATTCAAAGTGGAGTCTCATTGTAACGCAAAGCAGCGCCCTCTTCATCGGCTGAGCCGTCCGACGGACTTGGACAAATGCGGGTTGAGTCGTCCTGAAAAGCGTCCCGATTGCACAAATAGCCCCGGGGCATCGGAGATAGCGCGCGTTTAGATGCATCCCTGCCAAACTTGGAAGACAGGCCTCGACTGCTTCACCGCTCGAACGAAGATTGATTGTGCTGAGGATTTGCATAAGCTTTCGTCATGGCTAGCGGCTACTGTGCTATTATAATTTTATCACCGCACCAGATCATTGGTTTGGTTCCATTCGGAATCAATTTTAATCTGTATAAGCTTATCTTTCCTTATCTAAAGAGGGCAATATAGTATTGAACCCTTTAAACTATGGCGAAAAATGTGGGTGGTGCCATTCGAAACTATTTGACTGCACGCCGTCCGAGTCCTCCTTCTACGAAGAGGGGCGTGCGCCTGGCGTCCTTTAATGAAAACGCACGCATCTATTGCATTGCACTGGTATTGTACAAAAACTGCGGCGTTCTCGAGGTGGTAACCATTGTTTAGTGCTTTGCTGCATTCACGTACGTCATCGTAACAAACCTCTGGCCGCTGCATTTGTGACTAAATCATTTATTGAAGTTAATTGTGAAGTTTGGTGTCCCAAAATCATGATACGATTACGAGTCGCGCTGTAGCAGTAGGCTCCAAAAATTCCGACCCCCTGGGTTATTTAACATGCACCTAAATCTATAAGTGCATGAACCTTAAGAATTTCGCCTCCATCATTCAGGCTACAGCTAATGTGATTCATTCGATTAAATACAGCATACAATTTCATGCTACTTCGTTTTCCGCCTCAGTGCGCCAAGGTAAGTTTTACCAGTGCATGTGTGTGCTGCTTGCTTCGAGGGCAGATAGTCCCTTGTAAATAGTTTGCTGCTTATTTTGCCATGCGAATTTCAGCGCGACATTCAGAGACGAGGCGTTTCATTTCATAACCGAAGTTTGGCAACGATGAAGAACTCGTGGGACAACGGGGTATTTTTTTTCTATAATCTCGGGTAGGTATACCTTTTTCCGAGAGGTTGTACTTCCCAACGCGACCAGGCCCATCGAGCTATCCTTACTTGTATGAACCAAATAGGCCTGGCCAAACGTATATAGTTGCATTTTTATTTAATTTTTATTTCTTACTTATACTTGGCTAAGTCTTCGTCATTTTCCCTTCGCTTCCCTTTCTTCTTGTCTCATTATCCCTTCTTATCTTCGTTTCCTCTGTTTCTTTTCTCTTTCCCGAAAGAGTGAGCAGGCGTTTGTCCCTCTAGGTGACAGTTGCCAGATGTTCTTCCTCTTTTCTCTGTATCCTTGTGCATCCGTGTATACAAATCAAACAAACGAATAAATACTTACATTTTAATGGCTTACGTAAGTGTTAGTTACATCAAAATAATGACTGCGTGCTGAATCACTATACAAAGCATCGAGAAAGGCTTCCCTAAAGCATTCATGTTTCTTAAGCTTTTGATGAAATTGTGCTGACAGAAAGAGAGAGGGGAAATAAAATAGGGAAGTGTGGGGAGGCTAACTAGACTTCGTCCAATTAGCTACCCCACACATGTTGGGGTGTGAGCAAGTAAATGAAGAGATAAAACGGGAAGAAGGAAGGACAGAATGCACACCACACACACAAAATTAAGCTTATAACAGGTGGTCACTTATTACTGTTGCCATCGAGTACTTCAGGAGACTTTGTGTGGCTTTCTGGGCTGATGTGCATTGAGACCACGCTCCCAGGATGTTTTCTGGAGCCTCAAGAAAAAATCGTAGACTCAATGATCGGCCCTTTAGTAAAGGGCCGATCATGGAGTCTACTCAAGGTACACTGCAGAGGCGCGCGATCTTGTTCACGTTGGTATGACTGACTCATCCAAGCACGATAACGGCAACTGCGTAGAGATAGAAACTATTGACCATCTTTTGAGCCAACAGCTTTTGCATATAAACGGGAGTACAGTAACGAAACGAAGACGCTTTAATAATGTGAGCGTGCAAGCTTACGCACGTCCCAGTCTTTTCGTCTTCTATAGTCTGATACACTGTTCTGGATACGTTACAGCGGTAGCATATGTGAACCTTGCTACAACGTTCGCCATGAGGTTGGCGTTCCCGAACGCGACCATTGTGGCAATGTGCGTGTTCTTAGGAGCGGGTAGTTGGCCGTAACCAAGACACGTGAGTGAGCTGTCTGGTGGTGTTTCTGCAGATATGCAAGAAGCTCGGCTGAAACCCGAAGGAGGCCGGTTCGAAGCGCTGCCCCTGGTTCTATCGGCCAACGGCGAAGACCCGGAGATCTTCGAGATTCCCGAGGACCTTATCATGCGGGTCAAGATTACTCATCCTGTGTGAGTTTTCTTTTTTTCAGCGTGGAACACACGAGCCGTTGCCCAAGGTTCGCCAATGTGACAGAAAAGATATTCGTAACAGTTTTTTTTCTTGTGTTGAGTTGTTATGATTTATGGCGAATAAGTTTGTAAACCCGATACATTTTGAGGACGAATATATCAAAACAAAACAAAAAAAACGAAAACGCACAACGAGCATGGATCTGCAAAGGATGCTTGAGTACAGCTTTCTTTGAGAGTAAAGCTGCGCAATCGATTATATATTTGTCTTGTTTTGAGATAGACTATGCAGGACAATTTTCACTTGTGCAGTCCTGCGTGTCATTACGCGATATCGCTAAAAAGCTCGTTTTTTCACAATTTTGTGGTCGGTGGGATTGGCGATGGTGGCGTCTTTTGTTGGAGAAAAAAACAGCGTCGTTCATGAGCGAGAATGCTAGGTAGATGCAAATAAAGATAGGAGTTGGTGGGCGTTTGACCTTGTCCCCTTTGGATTTTTTCGCAGCACATTTTAGGCTTCGACCGAAAAACACAGGCAGGCTAAAGCACGCGCGCGCACGCGTGTGGTGTGTGTTGTGTGTGTGTGTGTGTGCGTGTGTGTGCGTGTGCCTGTGTTTGTGTGGTGTTGTGTGCGTGTGTGTGGTGTGCGTGTGTGTGCGCGTGTGTGTGTGAGCGTGTGTTTGTCGTGTGGGTGCGTGTGTGGTGTTGCGTGCGGTGTGTGCGTGCGTGTGTTGGTGTTGTGCGCGTTGTGGTGTGCGTGTTGTGTGTGCGTGTGTTGTGCGGTGTGTGTGCGTGTGGTGTGCGTGTTGCGTGCGTGCGTGCGTGTGTGTGTGTGCGTGGTGTGTGTGCGTGTGTTGCGTGCGTGCGTGTGTGTGGTGTGGTGTGCGTATTGTGTGCGTGTGTGTGTGCGTGTGTGCTGTGTGCGGTGTGTGTGTGTGGCGTGTGTGTGCGTGTGTGTGCGCGTGTGCGTGTGTGTGTGTGTGTGTGTGTGTGTGGTGTGGTCCGGTGTAGTGTGTGTTGTTGCTTGCGTGCAGGCGGCGCGTTGATATCGTGACTGCGTTCTACTCTTGAAGGTGATGCTTGAGGTTACCCCAATTTCTTTTTTGCGGTTTAGCACTATCACAATCTGAAAAAGCAAAAACAAAACGCTGAATAACGTCACTAAACGAAGGTGGAGTATGAAGGGAGTATGGCACACAGGGAGCAGAGACTTATGCGTTTGAAAGTTCTGGAGTACGGTGTCTGTGCCGACATGCGTTGCCTGGTGAGAGAAACTGGCTGAGGGGAGGGGGCGAAATTCCCGTGCAGTTTGAGTCTCCACTGTCGAAAATCTGCCCCGTATAGAAAGCCACGTAAGCGATGCTGGAGCACAGAAAACACGCTTTTGCATTTTGGCTTTAAGTGATACCGTATTGTGACTTTATCGAAGGCCTTTATAGGCTGATATATTATGTTATCAATATCGGGGATGACTTCATGAAATTACTTCTATGAGCTGACTCATCATGAAGCATTTCCAGAGCCCTAAAGTACGCAGTCATGACTATGCTGCGGTGCTTTCGCCGCATATTTGGTTGAATAAAATACACATGAAAAACTATGCTCACGAAGTATACCAGCTAAAAGTATTCTAGCTGTCGGGACGGCGCTTCCAGTATCATGACGTTAAAGAGTTTTTCCCCCAGCCTGCACACACAGTCACTCTATCGATGTTCGGTGATTACACATCACGAATACGTTACGGTTCGCGTCCTCACGGCGTCTGCTCCTTGCTGTTTTCTCGCTCACGAAGTCCCTATTCTCTGCAATAGGTAAATTTTATTCACCTCTAATATGATTACGCTTAGTGTCCAAACAAGCAGAATTTCAGGTGCTTGGAGCGATGAAAAATCTCGGAACAAAGACCTCCCTGTCCTTCCTCTTTCAATCCTCCTCCTCGGAACAAAAGGTGTCGCGGGGAGTCAGCGTTTCAACAAGCATTCTTGTCTTCTTCAAGACAAGTGTCTTGAAGAAAACAAAACTACTTGTATTCTTCATGTTTAAGTAGACGTATAGTACAAGTATGCGGGAAGGGGGGAGGGGTCAAAAGTTCCTAGGTCACTATCTCATGTATTTCTATGGGAGCGTGGCCTGGGAACTTCTGACCCTTCCGTACGAGTAGTACAAGACAAGTAGACAAGTCTACTTGTCTTGTCTTGCCTAACTTTTTTCTTTGCTTATTTTAACGTGGGCCTCTCCTACCACTGCAGCTACAAGACCATCGACGAGATGCAGCTGGAATGGTACGCCGTGCGCAGTGTCCAGCATGATGCTCGACGGGCGGCGTCGAGTTCACGGCCTGCCCTTTAACGGCTGGTACATGGTCACCGAGATAGCCGTTAGGGACTTCTGCGATGCGCATCGCTACAACCTCGCCGAGGTCAGAACTCTTTCACACGCTGCTCTATATTCTACTCGCAATAAAAACGGCGGTCATGTAAGCGTGGTCAGAAGGGTAAGGTCAGGATGCCGAAAAGCGGGCACATCGTTTGTGGTGGTCTGACTGATTTATGTTTTTGATTCAACGCCACAGCTTTTTTGTCAATTGGTGCATTCTCCTCCCACATGTGGTTGATCTGTAGATGTAATTTTAATCAGTCATAACCACAGTGTAGGTATTTTCGATAGGTAAGTCTCCCAAGTTGATAAAACAGCTAATATATAGGTTACCAGCAGGCAAAGTACTTGCTTGCCTCTTTGCCTCCGTTTTAGGATTGGCCACGGCATGCTGCTATCGGAACTTTCTAACTGTGTATATCTGCCTCATGCTGACTTGTTCCTTGCAACAGCAGAGAAAATGGGAGTAGTAGTGTACGTTGAACTTTATTAATGAGGTACAAACTGAGCGGAGATCGCTGATATTGCTTATTTTCTTGCCAGGGAATAGGCTTTTCAGCCCCGAAGGGCAAGCAGTCACCGTTTATCGCTCCCGCTGCACAGTGAGCTCGACCTAAGCTCGACCTGTGAGCTCGACCTTGCCTTGTGAGCTCGACGTCATGTTGCTACGTAACAATATTCGTGGCACGTAAGAATATTCATGGTAGTGAAGATATTTCTCTGGACAGGACGGCCAGCGTGACGCAGAAGAGATCGTAGGGATAGGACAAGTACATCTAGTTAGCGTTGTCATCCCATTTCCACTGCTGTTACGATTAAAGCCACCAGACAAGTAGATATGTTTGAACTGCAGTTCGCGTGTTGCCTTTCGTAAACTTCGCAGTGTTCAATGTTCTTGCGATACAAATCAGGTGCCTAATAATGCATTTTAATGTCGTCATTAGGCACCACATATACTTACTAATCGTCGTATGATAAGCTGTGTATCCTCAGTGCTGAAATACTAGTTACTCTCATATCCTGATGACAATTAAAAAGGCAGTTATCACATCTGTTCATTGAGAAACATTCACGCAGTATATATATTTTTTTTCATTCGAAAGCGTCCCACTCGGAAGGTCAACATAGTGTGGGCATTACTACTAAGGATCACACAACGTTCAAGAACAAGTGCATCGATATGAAGGACATAAAATACCAAGTGAGCAAGGCATACTAAAAGCGGGGAAAAGCAAACATAGCTTTATTTTCGTGTATTTTGTTTGTTTTTTTGTTATTTTGCGCTGTTGTATGAACGTATACCAACTAGTGCTCGTGCCTCAAAGCTGACCAGCGGAACTGCGCTCTGCGAAACTTCCGTAATGAACTTAAAACTCGGCAAGCGCATGGTGCAAGATTGTTTTTTTTTTTTTTGCCTCTACATCTGCCTAACAGTGTCGCTAGCATATGCCCGAAGTATACTGTGTGTTGCGCCTTCCGCTTTGTACGGGGGGAAGAATGCATTCAACGTCTACTTTCGAAAGACCTACGTGCACCTTGTTTCCATGGACCGATACACAATTCAGGCATCCCCCCCTTCTCGTATTCCTCCGAAAACTTCATTAAACAACGTAACTGATCTTCAGGATCGCAACAGATGTCTGACTCAAGAGTGTGCCTCCATCTCCATGGAATAGAATAAAGCTGTTGTTTTGGGAGAAAAATGAAAGACCCCTTTCAGCGAACTTTATCGCAAGGTTATGAGAACGCGGCCTTACGTTTGAAAGTGTCACATTAACTGCGAACGCGTAAGCTTTTCTGATCTAAGCGCACACGTTTGCACTCGCACGCATTCATGATACGACTCGTTTTCGACGAAGACTATAATGCGTACTCAGTGGGTTCAAGCTGCCTCGGGCGCCGAGAACAAGGGTAACCGCCTCGAACTCGCAATCACCGATTTGCTTTTCTCTCGCTCTCGTTCTCTTTTCACCTTGCCCAGGAAGTAGCGACTCGAATAGGCATCGACACAAAAGCAATTCGAGCCTCTGGCGGGATCGGGCTGCAGTCGAACTCACCCTGGCTGTCATGCACAGCTACCAGGCAAGTGGCCCGCTGCAACCACAGCTTATTACCATGCAAGACCTCCTGCCTCGCTCTCTCTTTTTCTGCCTACCCTCTTTTCCACGCTTGCAAATGTCTAACCCACGCGCAACCTCTCGCTAAACTTGGTTCTCCTATTGATTTGCATATAGGGGTCAAACTGTGCTACACTTTTGTTCGCTTCTCTTAGTTCTTTGCTAGTACAGTTTCCATGCCTGTTTCTTTCTTGCTCCTTTTTTTTCGTGAATAAATGTTGGTGTTGTCATTGTTGTCGGTGTTGTTGCCGAAGCTATATTGTTTGTTTTTTTTTTTTTGTATGAATGCCACTGCTCGCGGAGAGAGTTTCTTTTTCGCTTAGAAGTAGTGATCATGAATGGAAGTGACGTTCTACCGAGCCATGCTCGCATATCTAAGCGCTCTCTGGGTAGCAGAGTCCGCCGCATTGTTGAAGAAAAGTTTTCTAAGCCCTACATATGCATGCGAAAAGTTTTGAGAAAAGAAATGAATCCGTTAAAATTAGCTAGGGAGAATATTGCAAAGAAGCCAGGACGCGTGAAAACACCTCATTGTCAGACTTCACTTATAGTTATTAAGAGAGTTTGACAACTAAGACGGTGGTAAAGTGAATAGCGAAAATCTAGCGCAACGTTTCCGGACCTATTGCTAATTTTTGGTTCGTTTAGTCTCGCCACCTTCCGGAGAAATGAAACGACCTCACTTGCGGCGGAGCGGGTAGACCGTGAGCAAATGCACCAATCAGGAGATTGTTTCGGATTGAAGCACTGCCCGTGTAGTGGAGAAGATGTTTCGGATCGCAATCAACACTTCGAAATGTTTACCGACTGGGCTATATCAACTGGGACTTGGCGGCCTAGCTGTTTTCAGAGACCTTGTCCTCGAGAAAGTCTTTTTCTCTGCACACTGCTTGTCGACAGCGACATAAAGTGTCTGCACGCCGTCTCTCACCAGTCGGGTTTTCGCGCCTTCGGAAAAAAGAGTGTGTTTGATGGAGAAACAAAGGAAGGTGTATCGGCATACGATGGTTTCCACACATCTCTGGAAGAGTGCCATCATATTTTTTTTT
>WOVY01008726.1:0-21457 GCA_013436015.1 Rhipicephalus annulatus | reverse complement strand
CACCGAAACGTCCTTCAGATTACGCTTTCACAACCATAAACCATGGGTTTTCACAACCATGGCGGCGAGTGTAGCACACTCTTTTGAGCCTATTTGGCGTCACGTAGCACGTGAACTTATTACGAGTGGGCAGCTGACCAATTGTCCCTCGTATACAACCTAAAGGCACTAAGTCTGCCAGTATGAGACTCTCGTTAATAAATTAACGAAAAAAGTGTATATTTCAGGGATCTTTTTTCTGTGTTTTACAAAATATTATTGAGTTACAACAGAGAATAATGTCAAGGAAGTACAAGGGAAGATATTAGGCCAAATTGTAAAGTAAATATGAAGAAACGTGAGTGAAAAGATAACTTACCGTGGGCAGGATCCGAACCTGCGACCTTCGAATGACACGTTCGATGCTCTACAACTGAGCTACCACGAGAGCTATCCCCACAGCCACTATATTGGGTTTATATGTGGCTTAAACGAGGGAGTGTCAGTCAGCACCACCAGTAGCCATGGCGGCGAGTGTAGCACACTCTTTTGAGCCTATTTGGCGTCACGTAGCACGTGAACTTATTACGAGTGAGCAGCTTACCAATAGTCCCTCGTATACAACCTAAAGGCACTAAGTCTGCCAGTATGAGACCCTCGTTAATAAATTAAGGAAAGAAGCGTACACCTAAGGCAAATGTTTCTGTGTTTTACACATTAATAATGAGGTACAACAGACAATAATGCCAAGGAAAGTATAGGGGAAGATATTAGGCCAAATTGTAAAAGTAAATATGAAGAAAAGTGAGTGAAAAGATAACTTACCGTGGGCAGGATCCGAACCTGCGACCTTCGAATGACACGTTCGATGCTCTACACACTGAGCTACCACGAGAGCTATTCCCACAGCCACTATATTGGGTTTATATGTGGCTTAAACGAGGGAGTGTCAGTCAGCAACCACCAGTAAGCCATGGCGGCGAGTGTAGCAAACTCTTTTGAGCCTATTTGGCGTCACGTAGCACGTGAACTTATTACGAGTGGGCAGCTTACCAATAGTCCCTCGTATACAACCTAAAGGCACTAAGTCTGCCAGTATGAGACCCTCGTTAATAAATTAAGGAAAGAAGCGTATACCTAAGGGCAAATGTTTCTGTGTTTTACACATTATAATGAGGTACAACAGACAATAATGCCAAGGAAAGTATAGGGGAAGATATTAGGCCAAATTGTAAAGTAAATATGAAGAAAAGTGAGTGAAAAGATAACTTACCGTGGGCAGGATCCGAACCTGCGACCTTCGAATGACACGTTCGATGCTCTACAACTGAGCTACCACGAGAGCTATCCCCACAGCCACTATATTGGGTTTATATGTGGCTTAAACGAGGGAGTGTCAGTCAGCATTGCCAGTAGCCATGGCGGCGAGTGTAGCACACTCTTTTGAACCTATTTGGCGTCACGTAGCACGTGAACTTATTACGAGTGGGCAGCTTACCAATAGTCCCTCGTATACAACCTAAAGGCACTAAGTCTGCCAGTATGAGACCCTCGTTAATAAGTTAAGGAAACAAGTGTATACTTAAGGGCTCATTTTTCTGTGTTTTACACAATATTATTGAGGTACAACAGACAATAATGCCAAGGAAAGTATAGGGAAGAAATGAGGCCGAATTGAAATGTAAATATGAAGAAAAGTGGGTGAAAAGATAACTTGCCATGGGCAGGATCCGAACCTGCGACCTTCGAATGACGCTTTCGATTCTGTACCACTGAGCTACCACGACAGCTATCCCCCAGCCACTTTATTGGGTTTATATGTGAATTAAACATGGGAGTGTCAGTCAGCGCCACCAGTAGCCCTGGTGGCGAGTGTAGCACACTCTTTTGAGCCCATTTTGCGTCACGTAGCACGTGATTTTTTTACGAGTGGGCAGCTGACCAATAGTCCCTCGTATACATCCTCGAGGCACTAAGTCTGCCAGTATGAGACCCTCGTAAATAAATTAAGGAAAGAAGTGTATACTTAAGGGCTCATTTTCCTGTGTTTTACACAATATTAATGAGGTACAACAGACAATAATGCCAAGGAAAGTATAGGGGAAGATATTAGGCCGAATTGTAAAGTAAATATGAAGAAAAGTGGGTGAAAAGATAACTTACCGCGAACAGCATCCGAACCTGCGACCTTCGAATGACACGTTGGATGCTCTACAACTGAGCTTCCGCGAGAGCTATCCCCACAGCCACTTTATTGGGTTTATATGTGGCCTAAACGTGGGAGTGTCAGTCAGCGCCACCAGTAGCCGTGGCGGCGAGTGTAGCACACTCTTTTGAGCCTGTTTGGAGTCACGTAGCACGTGAACTTATTAAGAGTGGGCAGCTTACCAATAGTCCCTCGTATACAATCGAGAGGCACTACGTCTCCCAGTATGAGACCCTCGTTAATAAATTAAGGAAAGAAGTGTGTACATAAGGGCTCATTTTTCTGTATTTTACACAATATGATGAGATACAACAGACAATAATGCCAAGGAAAGTATTGGGGAAGATATTACGCCAAATTGTAATGTACATATGAAGAAAACTGCGTGAAAAGATAACTTGCCGTGGGCAGGATCTGAACCTTGAACCGGCGACCTTCGAATGACGCGTTCGATGCTCTACTACTGAGCTACCATGACAGCAATCTCCCAGCCACTTTATTGGGTTTATATGTGAAATAAACGTGGGAGTGTCAGTCAGCGCCACCAGTAGCCATGGCGGCGAGTGTAGCACACTCTTTTGAGCCCATTTTGCGTCACGTAGCACGTGAACCTATTACGAGTGCGCAGCTTACCAATAGTCCCTCGTATACAACCTAAAGGCACTAAGTGTGCCAGTATGGGACCCTAGTTAATAAATTAAGTAAAGTAGTGTATACTTAAGGGCTCATTTTTCTGTGTTTTACACAATATTAATATGATACAACAGACAATAATGCCAAGGAATGTATAGGGGAAGATATTAGACCGAATTGTAATGTAAATATGAAGAAAAGTGGGTGAGAAGATAACTTGCCCTGTGCAGGATCCAAACCTGCGACCTTCGAATGACGCGTTAGACGCTCTACCACTGAGCTACCACGACAGCTATCCTTCCAGCCGCTTTATTGGGTTTATATGTGAATTAAACATAGGAGTGTTAGTCAGCGCCACCAGTAGCCGTGGCGGCGAGTGTAGCACACTCCTTTGAGCCTATTTGGCGTCACGTAGCACGTGAACGTATTACGAGTGGGTAGCTGACCAATAGTTCCTCGTTTAAAACCTCAAAACACTAAGTGTGCCAGTATGAGATCCTCGTTAATAAATTAAGAAAAGAAGTGTATACTTATGTGCTCATTTTTCTGTGTTTTACACAATAATAATGAGATACAACAGACAATAATGCCAAGGAAAGTATAGGGGAATATATTAAACCGAAGTGTATTGTAAATATGAAGAAAAGTGGGTGAAAAGATAACTTGCAGTGGGCAGAATTCAAACCTGCGACCTTCGAATGACGCATTCGTTTTTCTACCACTGAGCTACCACGACAGATAGCCCCACAGCCACTTTATTGGGTTTATATGTGAATTAAACGTGGGAGTGTCAGTCAGCGCCACCAGTAGCCATGGCGGCGAGTGTAGCACACTATTTTGAGCCTATTGGGCGTCACGTATATATATATATATATATATATATATATATATATATATATATATATATATATATATATATATGGAAAAGAAGTGTACACCTAAGGGCTCGTTTTTCCGTGTTTTGACACAATATTAATGCGATCTAACAGACAGTAATGCCAAGGAATGTACAGGGGAAGTTATCAGAACCAATGGATTGTAAATAAGAAAGAAAAGTGGATGAAAAAATAACCAGGCGTGAGCAGGAATTGAACCTAAGGGCTTCGAATAACACGTTCGATTCCTGCTCACGGCTGGTTATTTTTTCATCTACTTTTAATTCTTTTTATTTACATTCCATTAGTTCTAATAACTTTCCCTGTACATTCCTTGGCACTACTGTCTGTTAGATCCCATTATAGTATATATATATATATATATATATATATATATATATATATATATATATATATAATATATATATATATATATTGTTAAGCGGTGTATGGGCGGACACTCAGCGATGATTCACGACAGCGACAGTCAATGCGGGGATCGACTCTCTGCACGAGCTGCTCTTCTTCTTATGAAAAGGGCGACCCACTAGAAGGCGCTGAAGAGGACGACCCACTGTTCAAAGGCTTTACCACAACTACCGCGGGTACGAAAAGGGAGCCGCCTGGCGACCTAACAGCTGGTTACAATTTGCGGGTCATGGTAGGCCTTGAGGCGCTCCACGTTAACAATGTCGTGTCCTGGACGACGCATGTCGGAAGATGGTTCGACGGGTTCAATCAAATAGTTGACTGGGGAAGTGCATTTGACGACACGGTAGGGGCCTTCGTATTTGGGCAATAGTTTTGAAGATAGGCCAGTTGCAGTAGTAGGGATCGAGAGCCAGACGAGCGCTCCAGGGAGGAACGTGGACGCAGTAGTGCTGGCGTTAGCGCGAATGCTTTTTTGCCGCTCTTGATCATGCGCAGTAAAGGTCTTTGCAAGCTCTCGACACTCTTCAGCAAGCTTGGCTGTAGCAGAAATAGGTGCCCAGTCAGACGGATCTGGCCTGTACGGAAGTATCGAGTCGATGGTGTGTGACGGGTGCCTTCCATATAATAAAAAATTGCCCGCAGCTTCCCTCGGGGGAACACTGAGGAGGATGCGGAGCATATAATTGGTTAACGGGGTGTTAAAGTGCGACTTACTTGGGTCGATGGCTAAATTGGTTAACGTGATGTGAAATGGGGTGTTAAATTGCGACTTACTTGGGTCGATGGCTAAATTGGTTAACGTGGTTGTAGGAGGGGGTGTTAAATGAGTGAACACGTACACACGTATGCGAAAGGACGGCGCTGGTCGAAGGGACGTCGATCATTGTGTTTGTGGATTCGTTGGAATTCATTTCACCCGCGACCTTGGACGTCGACGCGCCGTACAAACGAACCGACGAGCGGCAACTGAGTGAGCGAGCGCCGACCTTGAGTATATATACAGCGCGACGGCGCATGCACTGTCAGCTGTTGAATGTTCTCGAAGGAGAAGCGCGCGCGCGGCACAGATGGCGACGGCGCGACGGCGCATGCGCTGTCAGCTGTCGAATGTTCTCGAAGGAGAAGCGCGCGCGGCACAGATGGTGGGCGACGGCGCGACGGCGCATGCGCGCGCGTCAGCTGTCGAATGTTCGAGAAGCGGTGCGGACGGTGCGGACGGCGCACTACAAGGCGCGAGTATAAGATGCTTCCGCATCTAAAAGAAAGGTGAAAATCCATTAGTGCCCTGAGGGGCGGTATTATATGCGTAGGTGACGAAGGGTAGAATGGAATCCCAATTTGTGTGATCGGCGGCGACGTACTTAGAGAGCATGTCGCCGAGCGTACGGTTGAAGCGTTTGGTGAGGCCATTCGTCTGCGGGTGGTAAGCAGCAGTTTTGCGGTCAACAACGCTGCACTCTTTGAGAATGGCTTCAACGACTTCAGACAGGAAGACACGGCCTCGGTGACTGAGCAGTTCCTGGGGTGGACCGTGTCGCAGAATAAATCGTTGGAGCAGAAAGGAGGCCACATCGCTCGCTGGAGCCGCGGGAAGAGCGGCCGTTTCGTCGTATCACGTGAGGTGGTCCACAGCAACAATGGCCCAGCGGTTACCAGCAGACGTTAGTGGAAGCGGCCCATACAAATCGATGCCAACGCGCCCAAACGGCCTGGCATGGCAAGGCAGAGGTTGCAGACCTACCGGCGACAGGTTCGTTGAAGTTTTGCGGCGCTGACATTCTATGCAGGAGCGAACGAATTTCTTCACGTAGCGGTACATGCCACGCCAAAAGTACCGTTGCCGAATGCGTTGGTAAGTCTTCGATAGCCCGGAGTGTGCACAATGCGGATTAGAATGAAAGAATTCGCATATGCCAGAGCGCAGATTGCGAGGTATGACTAGTAGCCACTGGCGGCCGTCACCGTTGTAATTGCGCCTGTGGAGGAGGTCGTCGCGAAGGGCGAAATGGTGGGCTTGACGACGCAACGCGCGAGTGGATTTAGTGGATGGATCAGTCAGCAAGTCTATCAGTGAGGCAATCCATTGATCCTTGCGCTGTTCAGTAGCAATGGCATGAATGCTAATCGAAGAAATGGCAAGGTGAGACACTGAATTGTTGGCATTGTCGTCAGGCAATGGAGAGCGCGACAGGGCGTCGGCGTCAGCATGTTGCCTTCCATTGCGGCACAGCACGCGGATGTCATAGTCTTGCAGGCGAAGTGTGCCCACCGGGCGAGACGGCCTGAGGGATCTTTCAATGACGAGAACCAGCATAGTGCGTGATGGTCGGTGACGACATCAAATGGGCGACCATACAAATAAGGTCGGTACTTTGCAAGGTCCCAGACGATTGCCAAACATTCTTTCTCGGTGACTGTGTAATTAGTCTCGGCTTTAATAAGCGTACGGCTCGCGTACGCCACGACATATTCCAGGAACCCTGGTTTGCGTTGCGCAAGGACAGTGCCGAGGCCGACACCACTGGCATCCGTGTGTACCTCTGTAGGGGCCGTAAGTATGGGAGGCGACGTCAACAAACGACGAAGTGTTCTGAAAGCGTCGTCGCACTGTGATGACCACGAATGGAGAGGCCCGTTACTTCCCAGAAGCTTCGTCAGCGGCGATATGATAGTCGCGAAGTTTCGAATGAAGCGCCGAAAGTAGGAACACAGTTCTACGAAACTGCGCACTTCCTTGACGGATGTCGGCTTGGGGAACTCGGTCACGGCCCGAAGCTTGGCTAGATCAGGGAGAATTCCGTCCTTGGACACGACGTAGCCGAGTATTGTCAGCTGCCGAGCTGCAAATTGGCACTTCTTTGGGTTCAGTTGCAGACTGGCATCGCTCAGACGCGTTAAAACATGCCGAAGGCGTTGAAGATGCATCGAGAAGTCAGGAGCGAAAACGACGACGTCATCGAGGTAGCACAGGCACGTGTGCCATTTCAGGTCACGCAGAACTGTATCCATCATGCGCTCAAAGGTGGCAGGCGCATTGCACAGCCCAAACGGCATAACGTTGAGCTCGTACAAGCCGTCGGGGGTGACAAAAGCGGCCTTCGGTCGAGCGTCCTCAGCCATAGGTGCTTGCCAGTACCCTGAGCGCAAATTAAGGGATGAAAAGAATTCGGCTTCTTGCTGGCTGTCAATCGCGTCATCTACCCGCAGTAGTGGATACACGTCCTTACGAGTGATCTTGTTGAGGCGTCGGTAGTCCACACAGAACCGTACAGAACCGTCCTTCTTCGTGACGAGAACTACAGGAGATGCCCAGGGGCTGCTAGAGGGGCGAATAACATCGCGCGAAGCATGTCGTCGACTTGCTCGTTGATTACACGGCGTTCTGTGGGAGATACGCGATATGGACGTTGCCGCAGCGGTGGCTGTGCGCCTGTGTCAATGCGATGCGTAACGGTGTATGTGCGGCCGAGAGAAGGTTGAGCGATATCGAAAGAAGAGCGGAATTTTTCCAACAGGCCCAAAAGCTGGGAACGCTGGCCCTGCGTAAGGTCGTCGGGTATGCAGGGACCGAATATATCATCGGATGATGAAGCAGATGTTGAAACAGCACCAAGCGTACAGGAACTTGAGCAGTGCATGTCATCGGGTTGATCCATAACTTGCGCGTCTTCGATGAGTTCCACGCTGCCGAGACATTCCCTTCGCACCACTGTAACGCTGTACGGAGACGAGTTGACAACGAAAATAGTGGTGCTGCCGTGAGTGAGTTGCACGGTCGCGAAAGGAACCAGCAAGCTTTTTTTTTATGAAAACACGATGAGATGACGAGAGGAGTGCAGCGGTGTGAGAAAGGCTTGTGCAGTAGAGCGACACCACAACGGACGAGTTTGCAGGCACTTAAGTGTCGTCTTTGACGAGTAACTTGCTTGCAGCGGATGGACTGTCGGCCGGCGTCAAAGAAGAGAATGGCGTGAGTTCTATTTCTGCTGGTGTGCAATGAATGACGGCGTCGTGGCGGGAGAGAAAATCCCATCCTAGGAATACGTCGTGAGAGCATGAAGAAATTATGATGAATTTGACCGCATACATCACGTCCTGAATCATAAGGCGGGCTGTGCACATGCTGTAGGGTGAATGCTTTGGGCGCTGGCTGTACGGAGGGAGAGCCCGCAAAGCGGCGAGGTCACTTTGCGCAGTAATCGGCTAAGTTTTTCGTCCATCACGGATACGGCGGCTCCAGTATCTACAAGGGCAGATGCACGAACGCCATCCACAAGTACGTCTATCACGTTCGACGGGCTTTCCTGAGGGCTTCCGCAGTTCGACAGTGTCACAGCCCTTGCCTCATGGACTGCGACGACTAGTTTTTCTGGTCGCCCTCGAGTGGACGTGGCCGCATTGGCGACAGTAAGCGACATCGTGGAGATGGTGAACGGCGGGTAGATGGAACGGGGTGGGACGACGGGACATAGGCGGCGGTTGGTCATAAGAGCGGCTTGACTGGCTGGGAAAGTTGGAGGCGACCTGCGGTTGCTGCACACGATTGCAATAGCGTGCTACATGACCGACGCAACCACAAGCAAAGCAGATGGGGCGATTGTCAGCAGTGCGCCATTGGTTTGCGGGTCGCATCCATGTCGCAGAACGCGATTGGCGAGCCAGCTGCTAATATGAGTGCTTGGTAGGCGGCACTCGGGGCACGTGGGTGACGCCGGCGTATGTAGGCGAGACAGTTTCTCCAAAGGCCTGGGGCCTCGCGACGGTTTCGGTGTAATTTAGGGGAACAGTGACAGAAATCGGTGGGGGCGGCCTGGCAACAACTTGGGCGTAGCTGAGTGGCACAGATGCAGGAGGCGGCTGGTGGTATTCAGGGACTACCTCCGCGATTTCCTGCTGAATGGCTCGGCGGAGCGGAGGTAGCAGTGTACTTGATGGCTGTTGAGCATGTTGTGGGGAAGCAAAAGCCAGTAGAGAGACCTGGCGGGCCACTTCCTCACGCACGAACAACTTGATTTCGGCGAGCAAGGTTGCATGGTCAGGAAACTGCTGACAAGGCCTAGAGATCAGCATCACGTGGGTGGCGGTCGACGGGTCATCAAGCGCTGCCACCGCAGGTCGTCGTAACTTTGGCATAACGTGATGACTTCTGCCACAGTGCTGGGGTTCTTTGCTAGGAGCATGATGAAGGCATCGTCGGTGATGCTTTTTAGAACATGCATGATTTTGTTAGCCTCTGACATGTTCAGGTCGACTTTTTTGCACAAGTCAAGGATGTCCTCAATATAACTCGTGAAGGACTTGCCGGTCTGCTGGGCTCGTTCACGTAAACGCTGTTCAGCTTGCAGCTTATGAACGGCCGGGTGGCTGAACACGTTGACGATAGCGGTTTTAAAAGCGGACCATGTCGGGAAATCAGATGCGTGGTTGTTTGTACCACATGCCGACCACACCCGCGAGATAGAAAAATAGGTTGCCGAGTTTACCTGCCTCGTCTCAATGGTTGGGGACGCTAAAGGGTTCGTACATGACCAGCCAGTCCTCGACGTCGGTGCCATCCGCTCCGGTGAAGACAGGAGGGTCGCAGATGCGGGGGACACCGGGACATGGCGTCGGCGTAGGAGGAAGCGTTTGCTGGGCGGCGTCTTGGTGCATGGTTGAAGGCATGGTATGGGATCGAAGCTCCAAGGGCATCGAATGCGGACCGAAGGTTTTTGAAGGGCACAGCACTTTCAGCACTCTCCACCAAATTGTTAAGCGGTTTATTGGCGGACACTCAGCGATGATTCACGACAGCGACAGTCAATGCGGGGATTGACTCTCTGTACGAGCTGCTCTTCTTCTTATGAAAAGGGCGACCCACTAGAAGGTGCTGAAGAGGACGACCCACTGTTAAAAGGCTTTACCACAATATATATATATATATATATATATATATATATATATATGAGATCTTTCTTCTTATTTACATTCCATTGGTTCTAATAACTTCCCCTGTACATTACTTGGCATTACTGTTCGTTAGATCTCATTAACATTCTGTTAAAACGCGGAAAGACGAGCCCTTGGGTATACACTTTTTTCCCATATATATATATATATATATATATATATCATCTGCCACTAATAAAACATGTCCCCAGAGTTCTGGTCACTCCTTTGCGAACATCAAGGCTCCCATGTTATAGTATGCAGTGGATTAAAAACTCATAACCGAGTTCGTGAATGATACCTCATTATTAAATTCAGCAGTCTTCTTGCTGGCATTATTGGAAGCACCAGACATGTCACCTTTCTTTCTGGATAACGTAGTTTATCATATTCATACGCAAGGCTCCCCCCTCTTGTCACACACACTTTTTTTACACACCCTCCCCCCTTCATTTTTCTCTCAGATATCGCCAGATAATCGTCCGTTCTATTGTTTGTATAGCGCCCATAGCGAGTTTTAAAATTTTGTTTGGTGTTTTTTTATTATTTCCATGTGGGCTGAAATAGGTGCGCATACTATTCGTTTTGCCGCGCATGTCACCCTAATTTCTTGTGTTTTTCGCGGCATAATATTCATCATTTTACTGGTTTACATGTTTGACCGATGCGATGGCTTCGTGTTCATATGTGCCTTGAGTTACAGCACTTATATTGTGACATGATGTAACAGATCACAATATATTGTCAGCAATGTTTGTTTTATTACTTCTGACGCTTTTTTTGAGATATCAGTGGGCCTTCAATGCGGCATATGCCTTGTTTACTTTTCATTCTATGACGAAGGCCATGCCAGGGACGAAACGTGAATTGGTAAACAAATTGCTCTTTCCTTGTATGTACCGGACCAACTGGAGTTTTTGCAATCTATATATATATATATATATATATGTATGTATATATATATATGTATGTATGTATGTATATGTCGTATGAGAGTGCTTAAGCGAGAGAGCTGAGAGGTTTACAAAACGTAGTGCTCCTTGAATAAGCAGAGCCGTTTTCGTAGGGTTTCTTCAACCACTCTCTCTCTCTCCCTTCTTTCTGTACGAGACAGGCGCATTTGGATCTAGTGATAAAAAAGATCACTCACCTTCCTTTTTCAAGGTAATTTTCATTAAATGTATATACAGGCGTACCTCTGCCTTTTAGAGATACTTTCTGCCAAAAAAGGCATGTATGGTTGTTGGTTTTATTTGTACGCTTGTAAAGCCACACTCTATCCGGTGTTTGGAGCACCTACGTGAGATAAATTGCATATCATATATCATTTGGTAACTGCCATATATCATTTAGTAACTGCCATTTATTTAGAAAAAGAAGCGTGCTTGAATACATGAGTGTAAAGGCCGCGAGATGATAAGATCAACAAATGGGATCTTAGCATGGCTTGTCTCCGCTTCTTTTTTATTTTCGACACCACTGTAGAGTATAGCTGTTTGCGGCAATGAAAGCAAGACTATATTTTGTCAGTGGCAAATCTGCTGTGCCACAAGAAATTCCGAGTGTATGAAGGGGGATCAACATTGTCTAGAGTTCCAACCTAAATCTTGCCATGTAACATGTAAAATACCAGATTTTCATGAAAGAAAGCCAACAGGCCGAGGCGCTCAATTTCTGTTTTATTACAACTAACAATTCTGACTCATTGTCAGGTCAAGAAAAAGAGAACATCGGTGTTTCTATCTGTACTGTACTAATACACGCTTAAAATAACTGGAATGAAAGGTGATCACCCCTTCACAAAAATGCTTGAAGCTTGTGTGCTTGGATAGGGGTGCGCGGTAAAAAACCTCAGGTGGTCGAAGTTTCCGGAACCCTATAATAAAGCGTCTTTCATATTCACATGGTCGTTTTGGGACGTTAAACCCAGACAATTTATTATCACCCTTGCGATAAGAGTGATACGCACCCACATGATTCTAATCACGTGACTAACGCTCTACTGTAACGAGGAGTGCCTCTCGCCTACTTTAGAGTGAAAGGTTATACGTGATCACAACATGAGTCACGTGGCGTTGTCTGCCACCGCCGCCATCACCGGTGTCCGTTACCATTATCGCACGATACCATGCTAGCGGATACCACGCTTCTCTAAAAAACGACGAGAAATAGCGTAGTGAATGCCGGCATACTACACAAAAATTACGATTATTAATGGTGTAGTGTGTACCCAGCAGGTGTTCTTTTAGCATTCACCCAAACAGTGCTCTGGAAGGTCACTCTTCATGATTTCGCTGTGACTGTGCTGCGTGCTGGCCTCTACGTTTTTTAAGGTGATTTGTGAGATACTAATCATAATTTTAGACAAAGTTTGACATTTTCATCCCCCGTGGATTTTCAAACGAAGGCGGATAAAAGCTCACTCAGCCGCAGTCATCAATTCTTCGGATGCTACAGGCAGGTTCGTTCCCGTCTCGTAGTATATGGTACGGTATGGAGAACTTTATTGAAGTCCTGAGGATCAGTTCAGGATTGATGCTGGGTGCTCCCACATCGAGACATGAAGGCCAAGTCCCTCTGCCGCCAAACGGGCCCTCTGGACAGCGCTGAATACGTCCACCAGTGTGTCACTTTGCAGCATTTGCTGCCACCACTGCTTACCGTGAGAAGCCGCACCGGCCGTTGCCGAGCAGCGCCAGAGCATGTGTTCAAAATTGAGCTAGACCCAACACTTACTACAATAAATTGAAACGCCGCAGTCCGGAATAATTTTATTGATGACGACCGGGTTGGGGTACGTCCACGTCTGCAGAAGTCTTAATGTAACCGCCTGTGGCCTGTTACGTCTAGAATGTGGCAAGGGGAATTCCCTGCGCTTTAAGTAATAATGTTTGGTTATATTGTTGTACGTCAACAGTTGGTCTCTAAACTTCAGAGTGGGAGATTCAGCCACCTCAGCAATTGCACGGCGCACTAATCCTCGTGTTTCCCTGTGCGCTACCTCCAGGAGGTTACGAGGGGATCCCTCTACTGACCCCATGTGTGCCGGAAACCAAATGATATACGGAGTGATTTCCTTACCCTGCAGCAGTCTGTAAGCCGGTTCGCTAAAGCTCTCCTCAAGAAGTCTTTAAATGTTTCAATAGGGAGAGGTGTTCTGGCACTAATTGATGGGCGGGCAGAAGCGCTCCTCCCCACTTCAGCAACGAGCCTCGTCACATTCAGAAGGGCACCGCAATTGCCTACTACGACGACGTGGATCAAGCCAGGGATTGCTTAGCTTTGCAGCCGGACGACGCGACCGTCCCAGCCTCGACACCTCTGTCTGCCAACATTTGCTCTACCTTATCACCCTCGGATAAACAGTGCCTACTAGAGCTGATACACCAGTTGAAAGATTGTTCTTCGTGTACGTTGAAACGCACGCAAACACCACTGACCCGGCACCGAATCATCGTTGAAGAAACTACAAGATCGATCCAACAAAACCCATACCGTGTGGCTCCGAAAGAACGCGAGGAGCTCCAAAAGCAAGTTCAGAAGATGCTCCGATGGCGTGATACAGCCTTCCAAAAGTCCCTGGGTATGCCCCGTGGTATTGGTTAAAAAGAAAGACGGCAGCTTGCGTTTCTCTATAGATTACCGCAAGTTAAACTAAGTCATGAAGAAAGCCGTCGACCCACTGCTACACATAGATGACTCTCTTAATCGGCTACGACATGCACGCTATTTCTCATCGATGGACCTGCGAAGTGACTATTGTCAACTATCGGTCGACGAGAGACACCGTGAGAAAACTGCCTTCGTAACGCCCGACGGTGTTTATGAATTTAAAGTGCTTCCATTCGGGTTATGCTTAGCGCCAGCCACTTTTCAGCGTTTAAAGGACACTGTGCTATCAGGACTGAAGTGGCAGACATGCTTGGTCTATCCAGACGACGTTATTATCTTCTCAGCTACATTTGAGGAACACCTAAGTCGATTATTCGCAGTTCTACAAGCTATACGTTCGGCTGGCCTGACTTTACAACCAGAGAAGTGCCATTTCGGTTTCAGCGAACTTCGCTTCTTAGGCCACGTGGTCAGGCACCAAGGTGTTCGACTGGACCCGGGCAAAATCGACGCTGTCGCAAAGTTTCCTGCACCGCATGGCAAAAGAGCAGTGAGACGCTTCTTAGGCCTCTGCGCTTATTACCGACGATTCATCACCAACTTTTCGTCTATTGCGACGCCTTTGACGCGGCTCACACGAGAAGATGTCTTTTTTTGGGGGGCGAAAAAGAACAAACAGCATTGTCCCATCTGCAAAACAGTTACTACTGGCCGAACCTCCCTGCTTCTGTAAAACATAAAGTCCAAACATGCGCTGACTGTCAAAGACGCGAAGCACCCCCTGCAGACAGGCAGGCTTATTACATTTCGTTCAAGTACTAGCAAAGCCATTTGCTCAAATTGGAATAGATTTTCTGGGCCCATTCTCAACTTCTACCACAGAAAACAGATGGATCATTGTCGCCACCGATTACTTGTCTCGCTACGCAGAAACTAAAGCCATATGCCGAGGGTCGTAGCAGCAGAAACGGCTCATTTCTTCATAGAAAACGTCGTCATTCGGCACGATGCTCCTACAGTTCTCATCACGGATAGAGGAACTGCGTTTATGGCAGAATTTTTGGAGTCGGTTCTCAGGCTCAGCGGTACAGCTCACCGGAGAACAATGGCGTACCATCCAAAAACGAACGGACTAACAGATCGGCTTTACAAGACCCTCGCAGACGTGCTCTGCATGTATGTCGACACAAAACACAAGAACTGGGATGAAGTCTTGCCTTATGTGACCTTCGCCTATAATACTGCTCGGCAGGAAACTACCGGAATGACGCCGTTTAGTTTAATACACGGGCGCGAAGTCACTACAACGTTGGATGCTATGCTGCCGCACGAGTGTGACGACACTCACGCTGACGCCGAAGAATTTGGTCAGCGCGCCGAAGAAGCCAGACAGCTAGCCCGCTTGAGTATTTGTCACCAGCAACACAAAGATGCGAAACGGTACGACCTACGACATAAATTGGTAACCTACAAACCAGGCGACAAGGTATGGGTCTGGATCCCAATACGTCGACGCGGACTTTCAGAAAAGCTATTACGACGATACTTTGGCCCATATCGAGTCACCCGACGATTGAACGATATCAACTACGAAGTTATTCCCGACGGCGATTGCAGTTCCAGTCGCCGAAACTGCTCACCCGAAATCATGCATGTCATCCGGATGAAACCCTACTGTGTCCAGCTAACTCTCGTTTGTCCTGTGTGTGCCGGTGCATATGTGCGTTTTTATAAGTAGAGCACCTTGGCTGCGTATCAGGGTGACGCCATTTAAAGAGGCAAGCAAATGTCACTTGCGTCCTGCGAGAAAAGTTGAACGCGACAGTGCATACGCGCATCTGCACGCTTTTACGCAGAACGCAAGTGCGAGAAAGACGAAGAACTCTGTGGCGCGTGGTAAACAAAAAGACCGACTCGCTGCTGCTTTCTCAGCGTCTTCAAATACGACCTCTATTTTAACATCGCGACATTATTATTTGAGGTACTCACAGGCAAAGCGAGTGCCGCCTTGACGTTTTTTATGAAACCTTCCAATCCGTCTTTCTCCCCTTTTCTCTAATTTATCATAGCAGCTACGTACGAAAAATGGCACAAAATAAATGCGTGAGCCAAGCGAATCGCACCCTTTTCTCCTAATTCTCTATGTCAGTTAGAGATACTTCGGATAAGTTTAATGGCCTCCTGTGTCGTCTTGGTAATACGCTGAATAGTTATATTATTCGATCCATTAGCTTCAATTACAAAACCAAGGACCCTAATAGCATCGACTTTTGGTACCAATGACCTATTGCTAGTACGAACTGTGATGCAAGTCTCAACTTCTGGTACCCAATTTTTCGGCCTAAGACCTAACTTTTTGGATGTGAAGATTAACAACTCCGACTTTTCAGAAGAGCACTTGAGTCCCATACGAGCCCAACAGTTTTGCGTAAGCGTTACGACCTCTTGCAGCCTAGCCTCAAGCTCTTCGTCGGTACCGCCAATGCTCTATACTGTGACGTCGTCCCCGTCGATAGTTTAGCCAATACCCTCGACAGTGTCCAGTGCGTTAGCTAGCTTTGACATCGCCAGATTGAACAACATTCACGAGAGTACGGATCCTTGCGGCGTACCACGACAACCAAATTTGAAGTCTGAAGACATGATCTCTCCTAACCTGACATTCGTCCTTCAATCCTCAAGGAAAGCCTTAACAAAAAAACTGTTGTCCGAAATTCAAGACTAACAGCCCCTGTAGAATGAAGGAGTGCCGGAGATTGTTGAAAGCTTTTCCCACATCAAGTCCAAGCAGTACCTCAGTATTCCTTGTCCGCCGATCAAGTAGGTTATGCTTAATCTTAAGCATGGCATCTTGTGTCACTTGTGTCAAAAGGCCCGGACGAAACGTTATCATCGAGTGCGAAAAGATCACATTGTCCTCAACATAACGCGTTAGCTTATTTAAAATGACATGATAAGCGACTATCACCAAACACGATGTTAGCGAAAATGATCTGAGACTTTCAAGGCCTACGCTCTCGCCCGGTTTCGGTATGCGAACAGCAGTTGCAAGTGTCCACTCTTCTGGGAAAGATCCTTCCTTCCATCGGCTATTTATCTCCCTCGTCGAAATTCCTTAACATATTATTAGAAATGCCATCCGGCCCTGATGCCGGTTGGAAATTAAGATCCTGAAATGCCATCCTTATATCTCTTTCAGTAAATTCCTTATCCATAAATATATTCTCATCAGCAAGGTGGCAAGTTGGGCTAGTTGGATAACGTTCATAATTGTAAATTTTGTTGAAGCGCACTAAAAATGGACGGACAGATGAGGCTGACAAGGACAGCGCTTGCTCTCACAACTGAAGGTTTATTAAACAGAAAAGGTACTTAAAGTGTATACACGGTCTTTCGCGCATGTGCATTAAAACAGGGTGCAACAGAGACTATGTTTGTGAGGATAACAAAACTGTACATATTATATATCGTATGATATATTTTACAAGTACTATGTGTCGATTGTACTGCATGATAAAGAGCACGCGTATATCGACACCTAGTACTTGTAAATTATAATATATGATACATAATATGTACAACTTTGTAATCCTGACAAGAATTGTTTCTGTTGCACTCTGTTCTAATGCACATGCATTAAAGACTATGTATCCGCTTTAAATATATTTCCTGTTTAATAAACCTTCAGTCGTGAGAGCAAGCGCTGTCCTTGTCAGCCTCCTCTATTCGTCCGTCTTTAGTGCGCTTCAACAAAATTTACAATATATTCTCATCCCCACTATACTCCAAATCGACGTCAGATGTATTCAGGCAGGTTTGTAGTGGAAGGTATCTCTCAGCTGAATTCTTCAGCAACTCTTCTTCTGATGAGTTTCGGCCCACCTCATGGACCAGCTTACCATAGTATATTCAGCCGCTTTGCTGATGGCACTATTGCAGGATGCCCAAAATGTGAGGCACATAACTGCACACTCGCGCACTTGATTAGGCAGTGCCCGGCATTACATGGCGCAATGTTTAGCGCGGAACAAGACTGGCAGAAGGTTTTTAAAAGCTCCGAGCTCTCAATCCGATACTCGGCAGTCCAGGAGGTCTGCGAACGGGTGGAGGGCCACGGTCTTCCTGTCCCGGCGTGGACGCGGCCAGCAACTGCAGGGAACCCTTCTTAAGGGGTTTTCTGACCAGTTCTCTAGGAACAAATAAAGTTAATTTCACTTCGTTTTACCTTTTTCCTGCCCTGGTAAGTGATGATTACGGCACTTCTTTGCAGCAAGTTCACAACAAAGCTTGCGAGCGAGAATAAATTGGTGTTGATAAGGTAATCTGTATTAATCGAGCAGGGAGAAGCGAACACAGTGGTGCGTCTTGAAATATTTTGTGTCAGTGATGCCATCACCAAAAGTAGGACCTTATTCACTATAGCTGCCTTGTAAGTGACAACGGCGACTTGGCAGTCCTCAGCAACCCCAGCTGCATGCTTGAAAGAAAAAGTGCGAATGGATTGATTGATATGTGGGGTTTACCGTCCCAAAAAACTACCATATAAATATAAGACAGGCTATAGTGGAGGGCTCCGAAAATTTGAACCACCTGAAATTCTTTAACGTGTACCATAACGTGAGCACACGGGCCTACAGCATTTCCGCCTACATCGGAAATGCATATGGTGGTTTTGGGACGTTAAACCCCACATATCTACATCGGAAATGCAGCCGCCACAGCTGGGATCCCCCCGTGACCTGTGGGTCAGCAGGTTCTGGTCGGCCGTAGAGGCAGTGGTTCTTTGCGCTCTGCGATGACAGGGATTTACGAGAATAAAATTACCAGTGGATACGTTCGCCTCGGCAACAGATGCGTTATGTATATTACCTTGTTGACTGCGCAAAAAGAGCGTTCTTGCTCAAGTAAGTATTACGTTGCACCCGCTTGGATTAACGAAACGTCAGACGCCCGCTCATGACCAATAAATTCCGGGGAGGCAACAACGGGAGTCGTTGCCTTCGCGTCCCCTGTAAAGATAACGTGAGCATATCCAGAAAGCTCTTGCGTCTCTATAAGAAGGAAACAGCGATGCCGACTCTGTATGCACTAAATTTAGGAAATGCGTTTTTTTCGTTGCGTTCTTTTTTCTAAGCGCCCAGTTCATGCAAGTCCGTGCTTTTTTTAATAATTATGAAAGCTTCAATGAATCATCGTGTTGTTTTGCTTAAAAAAGTGATTGTTTTAATATATTTCTCCCAAATAAATGCAACATTTCAAGTATGATGCTGCTTCGAAAAGGCACTTGTTAGATGCGCTTGCAAAGCCGGAGCTGAAATCAGTGGCGAATGAACTATTTGGCGTAGTAACACATGTGCAGAAGCTCTGCCGACGTAGCTTTCTCTGTGCTGCCACAGAAAGTTGTGACCAGGTATAGATCCATGGAAGAATAACACCGGCTGGGCTCAACGCATGCAAATGTTTTTACAGCGAAGCTGTTTTGAGATCACAGAACGGGTCACGCACGTGGAGCCGTAGTTGTCTACTGCTGCCGCTGGCGTACGTAACCACTACGCAAGAAATGAGAAGAAAAACTTTCATAAACAACACTACAGACATGTAGTGGCATAGGGATTCGAACCCGGTTAAACTGCGTGCCAGCTCAGTATTCTACCACTAAGCTACGCTGGTATTTGTTTTGTTTATTGCCATGCATATCACGCCTGTTAACCTTTTACATACTGGACAAAATACAAGTGTCTCATAAAATACACCCACAAAATTCATTGAAGTATAGTCTGCTTTGAGCTGACTATTGATCAATACTTTGACATTCGTAACAATGATTCAATGCCCACAACCGACTCTGGTACATCTTCTTGGCCCTTCAGCAGATCACAAAAGTGGCACACAGATTCGCAAAAAGCATTGGCGCACAGATAGCCCTTCTACATCCGCGTATTCAAAAGCACATCGAGTTTTTTATACTGTGTATGCCCAGTAGCATAATTATAATTTAAAGTACGCCTGCCTCGTTTTTAAGAAAAAAAAAGAATGCAGTGTGGGCTTAACCGTACACTATAAAACGAACCGCCCTTTTGACAACCATCTCTTCATCAATTTTGACGAGTCGTCGGCGTCAACGCAAAAGACGGGGGCTCCGCCATGATTTAGCGAGCGGAGAGAAGCAGGGATTAGAGAAAGAGAGAAAAGCTTCCAGTGCGCTTCGGTTGGCTATCACACGTCATGTAACACCTCACTGTCTCGTGCGCCCCTTTTAAGGTCAACCCTGCTGGCCGCAGCTGCTGGGCAGAGAGAAACAGAGAGAGAGCCGAGGGAGCACAGAACACCTATACACAAGAGAGCCAGTCCATGCATTGCCAATATGTTCCTTCGTGTTTCTTTGACCTTTGAGTGGGTCTTATTTTTTTTTTGGGAGGGGGGGGTTGGGAAGAAGCACTTCCTCCGTAAGAAGAAGTCTGCAGCTTGGTGCGCATTTTCGTTTTATTTCATGATTGGTGTACTGGAAAGACCGAGGGCCCGTGTAACCGCGTTCTGCTCGACGCTACAGCCAAAACCCCTGTGCAAGGTGAGTGTGCTTATATTCTTCTTTCATCTGTTTACGTCCTTCGGCTGTCCATGATTTTAACAAGTCACCTAGTTTGCGATTAGCGAAGATGCAAGCGCTAGTTTTCACGGGTTGTGGACTTCTTTCACGCGTCTGGACTTCTTTCACGGGTTGTGGACTTCTTTCAGTTGTGTGACTTCTTTCACGCGTCTGTGTGAATTCTCTCCTTGCAGTATGCATTCGAGTGACGTGCATGCACCGTTAGAGTTAGCCTGACACCACCGCCTTGGGAGGTGCTTTCGTGCCTAGGCAGAACCACGTGCAGCGATTTTTCAGGCGTAAGCTTGTCCAATGATAAAAAAGTCCTCTTTCTGTGAAAAAAGAAAAGAAAACGTCAGCGTACGAGGAGATATAGCACGTCTTTATTGCACTCATCGTGCACTTTAGATCACGATTGAAATTGGTTAGCATTGCAAGGTCCAGAATCGATTGGTCGAGTGCTTATCATCTTATGTGCCGGTGAATACATTGAGAGTACCTGATGAAAATGTTTCGTAAGCTTTTTTGTTCTTCCTTTTCATGTGTTCGTTATAATACCTGCGCTACAAGCCCATGATAATCATGACTTTACAGTGGAACTAAATAATGTGGACGATACAGCAGTGAATTCGTAAAATTATACGTCAACCAGAGATACTTTTTTTGTCTAGTACTGTGACTGAAAACTGCACCTCTTCCGCAATTTCTTACTCTGGTTCTCGACCCCTAGCTGGCATAAAGGGTAGCCGTTGGAGTCTGATTGTGATCGGGCAATTTTACCCTGATTCGTGAATTGCATTAGAAAGTGACCTTAGCTTGTAAATGCACACGGAAGCCTAACTACGTCACAGAATAAAGACCAAGATGGCAAAAACAGAGTGTATTTTGATAAACATTGTACCAAGAACAATCATGCGCGTGGGCTGACTGAATTAATTAAAAGAAAGTTACTGCTTATGAAACCAGCGATATCGCTCCGTAAAATTGACAAACTGGAATTAAGTGCAGCATTATCTACACGTGCAAGCACTTAAAACGCAGTAGGTTTAGGACTCCTCTTGGTAGATGTGTCATGTGCTTGCAAGTTTGTATGCAGTTTACTGCATGTAACTGTCAAATAGACATCATTCACTGACTCCAAATAGCTTCAATCGTCTTTGGTTCACAGGCCTGGTCTGAAGGGTCAACAGACACCTTCCGGCGTAG
>WOVY01008725.1:0-16344 GCA_013436015.1 Rhipicephalus annulatus | reverse complement strand
GTCTGACCAGCGGTATGATCAACGCCTTCGTCCCGACCTCGCCCCACAGTGGCGGGCAGTTCACGTTCAGCAAGCTGCTTCACTCCGTTCGGTTAGGTGACCCTACACAGCGTGGCGCTCTGTGCGGTGGTTCGGCGAGCGACCCCTACCCGTCTGCTACAACTGTGGTGTCGAGGCCACATTGCAAGGCACTGCACCTCCCGGCAGCCTTCAAGGTACGACCATCCACCGACGTCCCCACCTGTCTGGCTTGCACGAGCACCAACTTTCCTTGTAAGCACTTCTCACGAGCTACCAAGGCCGCTGCGAAACCATTCTCCAGCCTCTGACCGCAGTCTGACCGCCTCCCCAGCCCCTCACTCCAATCGGTCGCCGTCTCCTAGGTGCCGCTACCATTCACCGCCTCCTAAAAACTAGTTGGCACGACTTTTAAAGGTGAGGTCGCTGGACAGTTTGCGATTTCCTCAAAGATGCCTCCTTTAATATGCATGTTTATAAATAAGGTTCATGTGCTAATCAACGATATCTCAACAATGGCCTTAGTGGACACAGATGCAACCATAGGAGTGTTAAGTCTAGCATACAAATTCATTTTTGAAGGAAAGGTTATGTTTTGGTTGGGACCATGCTGATACGTTTCGTGCAGTGAGCGGAGCTGTCTTGCAAACTGTTGGTATCTGCGCAGTGACTGTTGTTTCGGGTGCCAGAAATTACTTTCTGATTTTGCTGTTCTCTTTCATTGAACGCATGTTGTAGGCCCGTGTACTCAGATTTGGGTGCACGTTAAAGAACCTTAGGTGGTCGAAATTTCCGGAGCCCTCCACTACGGCGTCTCTCATAATCAAATGGTGGTTTTGAGACGTTAAACCCCACAAATCAATCAATCAATCAACCAATCAATTCATTCAACGCATGCTGTAATTGTAGGACTTGATTTTCTGAAGCTTTGTGGTGCCACTGTCGATTGCGGCACAGGAAAGACTACAGTAGCGTTTATGGAAAACCCGCGCTGTCAGGAAAGCACCCTTTGTGTGTTCATGGACACACTGCCCCACCTTCGTCTGCTAAGTGTGTTCCTGTCGTCAGTTTCCTTGCAACCGAGATGACTTTTGATGCCACCGTAGAACATATTCACCTCAGCTGCATAAGAAAACTGTTCTAATGCCCTTTGAAACGTTGTCGGTTGTGCAAGGGCTTACTTGTTTCTAGGTGATCAACGACTCCAATGAACCTTCGGTACTGCAAGAGTGTCTACAACTTGCTAAGATTCGTTAGCATCAATTGTTCTTTCTTGACATCCTCGCAGAGAGCTGCAATTCTCTGGATAAGCACGATTCCGATAATTTGCACGCCAGTGACACCTCCATAATATCAATGATTGACAAGTCTCTTAGCCCCGACGAGCGTAATGATTTGGTGGTTATTCTGCGCAAACATGCTGGTCTTTTCGATTTTGCACAGCTACAGGCTCCACTGTCATTCCCTGCTTCTCGTATAAAGCATCGCATAGATACGGCATACCATAGACTTCTCCGACAAAAACCACTCACAAGTTTCATCGCCTGTAGGGGGCGCACAGGGTGGTTCAATATGGCGCCCACAGAGAGTAGCGGTTAAACTTGAAGTCACTGAGCACATATGCAGCCTGCACTGTTCTTTTTAGGGGCGAAGCTTCTTAAAGTGGCACCCATTCGTCCCTCGTCGTAGTCTTAGTGCGCAACTAGTCTTACGCTTTGGCCTGCAAGGTGGTGCCGGTGGGAGATATCTGCTGTGCGTTGTTGAACATTGAAAAATTCGCAGCGTGCGCGTTCACTAAAAGCTGAATTCTCCTCCTCTCTCATTCCCGATTAGCAGCCATTAGCATGTACATTGAGGAATATCTGACAAGAAAGAATTGCTAGGTTATACAAGCTGGGCGTAACCTCCTTGGTTTTAGAAAGGTTTAGCGAGCGTTGGGCCGCAGTGCCATGCATACATTGAACTAGTACATACCATGAACTAGAGGTGGTTAAAGGTGGGGAGTAGACGTGAAATGCAAGCCGTAAGAAGTGCGCATGTGCCACCTCTCGTTTAGTCCTTAGACTGTCCGCTCGATGGCGGTGCTTCTATATGCGGAATATATGATGAAAAGCTGCGAGATGGTGGTACTTGAAGTGTTGACTACATGGACGAACAGACACACAGACAGATGCATGGACGGACGCACGGATGGCCGCCCGGACGGATGGACGCAATGACAGATGCAGGGGTGGATGCATGGACGAACGCAGGGGTGGATGCACGGACGGAAGTGCGGAACGCACGAACAAACCAGGAATATCTGACAAGAAAGAATTGCTAGGTTATACAAGCTGGGCGTAACCTCCTTGGTTTTAGAAAGGTTTAGCGAGCGTTGGGCCGCAGTGCCATGCATACATTGAACTAGTACATACCATGAACTAGAGGTGGTTAAAGGTGGGAAGTAGACGTGAAATGCAAGCCGTAAGAAAGTGCGCATGTGCCACCTCTCGTTTAGTCCTTAGACTGTCCGCTCGATGGCGGTGCTTCTATATGCGGAATATATGATGAAAAGCTGCGAGATGGTGGTACTTGAAGTGTTGACTACATGGACGAACAGACACACAGACAGATGCATGGACGGACGCACGGATGGCCGCCCGGACGGATGGACGCAATGACAGATGCAGGGGTGGATGCATGGACGAACGCAGAGGTGGATGCACGGACGGAAGTGCAGAACGCACGAACAAACCACGCATGGTTGGGTGGATGGAAACATAAACGGTCACACAGAAGGACGCATGGATAGACGGAAGCAAGAACGAATGGACGGATGGATGCTTCGCCCCACTCTCCAGCATTCATCCTGTGGATATGCTGCCATTATTTTTTTGCTTTGCGGTTGCTTTATCCTTTTAGCAGTCGCATATTATGCGCGACTTAGACGCTTCAGAAACTCGGATACAATGCCTGGAACAGATCTTGAATTCCAAAACACATCACTTGTTGGGGCGTGAAGGTCTGTAGCCAGTATTTTTGACGCATTTTTGAAAAACGACACAGATTTGCTGCAAAGGCGAAGCAATGAACGCAATAGCAATAAATCGGAAGGTCAGTGCTGCATGGCAAGCAGATCAAAACGTGCCCCGCGTTTCTCATGCAAAATGACGCACGAGACGTACTTACAGGTACAGATGAACTCGAATAAGCGTCTCAGTTGTTACTTCGCTGGGACTAAAAAACACACCCTTTTCGCAAACGAAGACTGCACAACGGCTGCAGTGACCTTTGTGCACCAAGTAATTACAACAGAAATGCTCTAGTGAAAGTTCAACGCCAGCCAAGACGTACATGCGCATGCTATGAACGCCGCTGCCCTACCGCTACTCCAATTCTCTTTGAAAAAATTACGGGAGTGGCGTGACAGTCTACGAAACTTGCGAATACCGGGTATCGCCTTCGGAACACGCAGTGATAAATCAACATGCTGGCGAGATGCTAAAGAAGAATGTAAATAAAGAATCATGTAGTCCGTGGGACACTCCCGTACTTTTGGTGAAGAAGAAAAATGGAACATGGCGATTTTTTCGGCGACTACCGCCGTCTCAACGCCATCACGAAGATTGCCGAATACCCACTACCACGCATTGACAATGCTATAGACTGTCTTTCATCAGCCTCCTACTTTTCGTCTGTTGATTTGAGGTCAGGATATTAGCAGATTCCAATGCGCGAGGAAGACTAAGAACAAACGGCATTTGCTACCCCAGATAGACTTTTTGAATTCAATGTGTTGTAGGACTATGCAATGCGGCAGCAACTTTTGAGTGCTTCATGGACAACATTCTGCATGGATTAAAGTGGGAAGCAAACATGTGTTATCTGGACGAGGTTGTGGTTTTTTGGGCGCACTTTTTGCGAGCACGACACACGGCTCGACTTCGTGCTGAACTGCCTAAGCAAAGCACGCTTGGTAGTCAACTCATAGAATGTCACTTCGAAGAGCAGCAAACGCTCGTCCTTGGACACTTGGTGAACAAAGAAGGCATACAACTGATCCCGCGAAGACCGCTGCAGTGGAGCCATGGCAGCAACCTCAGCGAAAGAAACTACGCAGCTTCTTGGGCGTCTACTCATATTTCCGTCGATTTATTCCTGAATTAGCCAATATCGTGCACCCACTCACATGCTTGCTTCAGAAAGCGTGCCATTTGACTGGACTCCAGAATGCGTGTCTGCTTTTTCTGAGTTGAAGTTTCTTATGACGTTCTATCCGATTCTTCGACATTTCGATCCTCTGGATACCGCAGAACTTCACACAGACGCTAGCGGTGTCGGTGTAGGCACCGTGTCGGTTCAGCGCTTGGATACCAAAGAACATGTCATTGCGTATGCAAGTCGCTCGCTAAACAAGTCCGAGCGTAACTACACCGTCACAGAGCAAGAATGCCTCGCATTCGTCCTCACAGTGCAGCGCTTCCGGTCCTTTCTGTACGGATGCCCCTTTACCATCGTCACAGGTCATCATTCGCTCAGCTGGTCGGTCAATCTGCGTGACCCATCTGGTCGACTAGCGTGTTGGGCACTCTGTCTGCAGGAATAAAACTTTGCGGTTTCCTATAAAAGTGGTCGTCGCCACGCTGATTCAGAGTGTCTATCGCGACTACCACTTCCGTCGAAGAACTGTGACGCGGAAAACTCTGACCCCTATATCGCACCATTGAACCTGCCATTTCTTGATACCAATGCCTTCGAGACTGCGCAGCAAAGGGACCGCACCATACAGCAGCTCCTTCCTACCGAGTCGAAATTATTGGTGGCTCACTTCTGCATCCGCGATGGGCTAGTGTACAAAAAGAACTATGCTACGACCGGCACACGATATCTTTTTGAGGTTCCGAAAAGTCTTTGCGTTTCCATTTTGCATGCTATGCATGATGACCCAACTTCTGGCCATCTAGGAACAGCGAAAACTCTTTGCCGGTTTCAAGTTAGATTTTGCTGGCCAAAAATGCGCCAGACGACGAAACAGCAGGCCTCTAGTTGCAACACGTGTCAACGCCACAAGCGCTCTACCAGTGCTCCTTCAGGATGACTACGTCTTATTCCACCCCCTAAAAACAGGTTGGGATTGACCTTTTAGGGCCCTTTCCACGGTCTTCTCTTATCAATCGCTGGATAGTCGCATGCACCGATAATTTAACATGGTACTGCGAGACAGCTGCTATACCATCGTCAACTGCAGCTGTCGTGTGTTTATTCATGCTGCGTTTTGTGGTTCTACGACATGGACCTCCTAAAATTGTTATCAGTGATTGTGGGCGACAACTTTCTGAGACGTGGTTGAAGAGATGGTTCGTCTATGCGCTTCGAGCTTTCGGCACTTTATGCCATATCATTGCTAAACAAACATCCTGACGGAATAAACTAACACGACTCTAACAAACAAGCTATCAGTTCATGTCGCAGCAGGTCACAAGAACTGGGATGGCGTGCTACCTTTCATCACTTACACAATTAACAACGCACATCATCAAACTATCGGCTACAGTCTGTTCTTCTGTACGCTCGGCCACCTCGTTATAGCTTCGATACAGTCTTCCCGCTTTTGGACCACCATGATTCTGATATATCCGAGATCGTCTGCTGTGCAGAGGACCCCTGAGGTCTTGCTTACCTGCGCACTCTCGTTTCGCAAGATGACTCGAAAAACACATTTTGACCATCAACGTCCACACGTGACCTATATTCGTGGCAACGCGTGTTGCTGTGGACGCCAACTAGGAGACGTGGGTTGTGCGAAAGACTAATGGCGCTCTATGCGGGACCTTATGTTGTTCTAGACTGTATAAGCGATTAACGTACCCCGTAGCCCGTCTTCAATCAAATGGCCAATGGTCTGCAAAGACTGAACTTGTTCATGTAGCACGTTTGAAGCGCCTTATTCCCAGAGAGACTCTTCAACTCGCCCGGTGGGCTTCGTCTGCACGGAGGGAAATGTTACTGCATTCGTGATTTGGGTATGAGCCTCTGGGTAGCGGGGAACAGGGAAATTAGAGCAAAGGACCTTCTGCTAGCGAGATAATTCTCCGGTTCACGACACCTTCGAATCTACCAAACTTCACGGCAGAATAAGCCTATTGCTAAACGCAAGGCTATTTAGTATTTTTATTCATTTATTTATTACATACTGCTGACTTATCTACCAGGTCTTAAGCAGCACTTGGCATGCAGGACTGTACACTCCAAAAACAACATAAACCACCTGATGCCGTCAATATAAAATGGTAAGAGCTTGCATTCACCTAGATTTAAAAATTAAAGACATAAGTGATACGCAAGGACTCAATTAATGAGCTAGTAGAGAGAGGGAAAGTAGAGGAATTCATATTTTCGCTTCAGAATAGATTCGCAGCTCTAAAGAAGGCAAGCGCCATTAGCGCTGACACAATGAACAATAATCTTACTCGTATCATCAAAGAGTATGCAATGGAACTCAGAGGTACAGACACTAGACATGCCACTGGCAAACTATCTCAGGAGATGAAACATATAAATTAAAGCAAGATCCTTTCTTGGTGCTCCTAATAGAGCAAAAATCAAACATTTAGAAAGATTCATTGCAATCATCGCCTCACAGCAGCTTCCATAGAGCAGCGCTGGTGCTAATCCTTTTCGATAAAAAAAATTATTTTGCTGAAGCAGGAAATGCTTTGACCAGTTCTCAAAAAGTTTGTTCGTTTCCATATATAACTGCATCGGCCAGTCACAACAGAACAAAAACGCTATCAAGTGACGTAATATTGTAGGGCCACTGTTCAACGCTAGCCTTCTATGCAGTGCTACACCAAGCAACTCAAAAAACCTTCATGGAAAACTATCACTGCTTAAATCATTGAAAATCATCTCTATGTTGTTACATTTCCTCGTAATATTCTCCTTTTCTCGTAACGATATAATTGAGTGATAGGCAAAATTTTGCCTTAGTTGTTTTTCACAGCGTGCAGCCGACAGCGATCCCTGTCAAAAATGGGGAGCTCAGCCCCCCCCCCCCCCAACTTTTCTGAGGAGGGGGGCTTGCGCTCCCCCCTGCTGGTACGCCTGTGAAAGGGGATACGGTATACTGGACTAATATCTAGCAATCGTGGCAGAAAATGGCACAGACGGTGCAAGTTGTAAACGAATACGTCTGCGTAGGGCAAATAGTAACAGCTGAGCCGAACGAGAGTGAAATATCTAGAAGAATAAGGATGAGGTAGGTCACATATGTAAGCATCCGAAATTCATGAATGGAAATCGGCCACTAATCCTCATGAGGAAGAAATATAACAGCTGAATTTGCCGGTACTTACCTGGAGCAGAAACCTGGATACTTACTAAGAGGTTTCAGCCTAAACTGAGGGCAATGCATGATGAAAAGACAAATTATTGGTGCATAGTAAAGGTGCTTTTTTGCGTTTGGTCACACTGGTTTGACTTGCCAAATATCCTCCATGCCATGTGTTCGCACCCAGCCTCTCAGTGACCACGAAAGGTCCTTCGTATTTTCTGTGAAAGTTTTCTCCAGGCGACTGCGTGCCTCGTGAACTCACACCTCATCCTATACAGCGTATCGTATGGATGGCTATGATAGTACCGGTTCTGGGCCTTTGGTGCATTGCCAGTTCTCTGGCGTGCCTGAGCCCCGACGACGTGACATTTTGTCTGTTTTCAAGAGCTACGTGTGAGTTTATTAGAGTTCTCAAATTGTGGATAGCATACTATTTAAGGTATTTCCATAGACAACTTCATAAGCTGTAGTTCTGTATAAGGCCTGGAAGGCAGTGTTAACCACAAATGCACCTGCTTGTAGGTAATCGTCCCAGTCAGCTTTACTTGGTTTCTTTTGCTTACAGTGAGCAAAAAGGTGGGTCTGTAAAGTGTTCACATACTGGTTTCACATGTCGGCTGCCTTAGAAATGCCGGCTGGGAGGATGTACCGCGGTTACTTGCATGAGTTGAAGCATTGTTACGCATGCTGATCAATAGTCAGCTCAGAAATTATGGTTCTTCATTGCGATTTTGGTAGTACTGCAATTCTTTTGTATTTTCTCGAGTATGCAAGGCAATTGAGAAAAAAAAAAGGCCAGCGTGGCGCAGTGGTTAGAGTAAAACTGTAAGGCGGGCGAGTTCGAACTTATCCATCATCGGGCAGTGCACAAAAAGAACCACAAGAAACCAAAACAGGACAAGCGCTGGTCAAACAACTTTCAGTTGTTAGACCAGCGCTTCTCTTGTTTCTTCCTTTGGTGTTTTTTTTGCTCGCTGCCCAATTATGGAGCTGTTAAAGTATTAGGCTGCAAATTTCGAAGGGGCATGGTCAAATCCTAATTATCGCGTTTTTTTTCTTTTTTTATGGATGATTTCTGTGTGGCCTTCTGTACAATCATTTTTGAGTGGCAACTCGGCATGGTAGTTTCGCACTGCTTAGCCGTTTTGCATCGCAGCACTGTTGGTACTTCAGCATCTCCAGCGTTCATCGTACGCCAGCATACACCATGTGTCACCAATATCCAGCACCATAATTTACCATTCATATGGTGCACCTATCTTCAACAGGGTTTTGATATCTCGAATCAGAATACATTACATAAAGAAAATACCACCGTCTTTCCTTTCGAAACGTATTTGTGGTACTATGAAAAGTATCAGTAGAAAGGGGCACATTGAGCTTGAAAAGCTACTCAATGGTAGCTATCTAGAATAATTTGCCTGACGTAGGTAGGCGACCGTCGTTGGATGTTTGTCTTTTACAGAGAATTCTCTCTACTTAAATGATGTGTTTAAAATTCGTGTAACTGTAATCTCCACGTATAGAAGATGGCTATAAAATTTTGTTGAAATAATAACTCGGAATTCGATTTCAATGACATGTGAGGTTTAACGTCCCATACCACCCTATGAGTATGAGAGACGCTATAATGGAGGGCTCCGTAAATTTCGCCCACCTAAGGTTTCTTAACGTGCACCTGAATCTGAGCACACAGGCTTACAGTGTTTTCGCCTCCACCGATGTTGCCACCGCAGCCGGGATTCGATCCCACAACCTGCGGTTTAGCAGCCGAGTACCTTAGCTACTAGGCCATCGCGGCGTGATAAATTCCGATCTTTACTACAGCAGTGTATTAATTCACACAGCATTAGGGGCTGAATGAGGAAACCATTTTGAAAGTATACCGCTACCTGGCTTGACTATGCGCCTGATCTCGAACAATCGACAACGCAATGTCTCATGCTTGCAGGGCCTATGAGGGGCTATGGCAAAACAAAAGAAGTTAGACAGAAAAAAAAAGTTGAACAATCGTGCATTGTCACTGCGGAAAACATGTGCAGGGATAAGGCGTTCGGAGCTTTGTGCAAATGAGAGTTGCTCTAGTCAAAGCTGTTTTTTTTTTCAAACGCAAAAGGTTCAAATATTGAAGCTACAGGTCCCCGACTACTAAGTTATCTTGGTATCATTGATACAAATAAGTATGGCAAGCTTGTTGTGTTTCATTGGTCCAGCGATATTCATCGATTGGGCTCTGATTTTGTTGGTGACAGACCTTAAGGCGCCTGTGTTTATCACAGCATTTCCGTACCCTGAACCAAGTCCAGGATGCGTCAGTTTAAAGCACTTGCTTCCTTTGAAACGTAGTAAGCGAGAAAATCGCAAACACCTTCGTAATGGAAAGCATTCAGGTGCACATGTTTCGGCGGATGAAGTAAGGCAATACGCGTCAGTAATGGCGTCTTCAGGGCCAGTGGAGGATATCTACAAAAGATACAAGAGCAGCCAGGGGAGTAATATTACAAGTGGATAGGCTCAACCTCATGGTACGTAAAAGTTATGTTTCGCCAGTGGGTATATTGCTGGCATCGGTTTCAAACTTGCACTTTTGTACTTGAGTTGAACGTGATCACAGTGGCTGACAATTTTAAAGGACGCAAGAGAAAAATGTAACTGCGTCACAAATTTCAGCGTAGCTTTTTGTTTAATTTCACACTCAAATGCAATCACCCAACTTCCCGTTATATATGGAAGATTCTGAATACCAGATTGTTGCCTTTTGCTAGCAGTTTAATAACCTTACCCTTGGATCTAGCATAATATGCCTCATCTTTCCATCAAAGTTCTCTTAACGTTTGTGCGATTCTTCTCTGCGTAGCGCTATGGTTGTACCTAATTCTTCCCTCAACTGTCACTTCAAGCTGCAAATTTTAGGCCAGTGGTATGGCGTCCCAACAGGAATACTAAACTCCACTTTCTGGGTACCATGCATATATAAAAGGTTTCACAACCCTAGTGTACACGGATTTTCATGCTGTTCTCTATAATCTAGCGGCCCTACTTGTTCATGCCACAAAGAAACACACATGGTATAAATATATGATGTGAATTTTATTTTCTCTGAATTTTCGTAATGCACCACATTCATTTTCATTTTATAGTGCTCAGCTGACGCATCTTTTACCTAATGTCACCATACCGCAAGTATAAGTATTCTGAATATTATACATATTGCCACTTGGCCGCTAGTTACGGCGAGCGCAAGCCATGGCTGCCCACGAAAATGAAAAACGACGTTCTGGGGCAGCGCGTGCTCTGGCTAGTTGTCGATTTTTTGGAAGCGGCCATCTTGCCAGTTTTCGGTGCGTCTCCCCGCCGGCTCAGTTCTTCCAAGTTGAAGACCTTTTGTAGCACCTGACAACTGGTGGAGCTGCTGGGTAACCCCCAGCCTATGTTCAAAACGCCTCCAGGTAGCCCTGTACCTGCAGTGCCAACACCTGTTCACCGCTCAAGCCGAAGACTCCAAGGACTACCTCCTGAGCGTGGACCTCTTTCCGAGATGACGTCTGTCACAGCCCCGAACGCTAGGGAAGGCGCTGCAGCCTCCAACGCACAGCAAAGCGCTGCAGCCACGCCTCATGGAACAAGTGCTTCAGCAGCGCTCTACTGTGTACGACCGGCAAGTGAGTGTCACTTCCTCAGTAGGTCAGATCGGAGGAGCAAGAAGCAGAATCAACGAGTGTTTCTGCGACCTCATTCCGAGTGTTTCTGCGACCTCATTCGATCGGTGGTGCGCGATGACCTACAAAAGATTCACTGCCAGTCCCAACCTGCAGGGTCTATTTGCAGCCTCGTCAGAAACGAAGTACGACAGGCTGTGTAAGTGCCGTCTTCCAGTTATGTCCCGCCTGTCCCGACGAAGCCACATCGTGTATCATACGCAGAAGCTGATAGTCGATATAGTCTTGCTTCCCCGCGCTTCGTTAATCATATGCCTCAGGATGCGCTTCCTTCGCTGCAGCTAATTCAGCACTTGGAAAATCGACAGCCGCTTCACAGAAAATATGACGTATGGCGCACACTGGGCAGATGACCACTATGTTATCACTGTGGTGAAGCTGGACAGGTGTACCGGGAATGTCCTTATCGTCGCCTCGGACTACAGGGTTTTGCCGTTGACTCGCCATGGCCGAGGTTCGGCGAAACACCGTAAGCTATTGAAGAACACCTTTCACAACAGCACACGCCACTGCGGCGGCAGTCGCGGTCCCCATCCCCAAGGTGATCTTCTCCAAATTTTTGGAGCCTCCCTCGTGCGGCGCCGGCCCGCTCGCCAAGCCCTAGGCGGGAAAACTAACGACAGTGACCTTTGAGAGCGAGGCCAGTGACACTCGGCGCAAGCAAGGCCTCCCCCCGACGCAAGCACGGACCCGGAGCGATTCCCCGACGACAGCGACAAAAGCCACAAGCAGATTTTCTTTGGATATACATGTGGTAGTCGACGGTCACCACGACGTTAGTGCATTATTGGACACAGGTGTGGACTATTCGATCATGAGTGGAAGACTGGCAGCACACATAAAGAAAGTTGTTATGCCTTGGTACGAAGCTCAAATTTCTACGGCCGATGGGCACGTAGTCACTCCAATCGGCATGTGCACTATCAGAGTGAGCATTCGGGGACGTACGTTTCTCGCCAGCTTCCTCGTACTTCGCGACTGTTCCCGAGACCTAATCCTGGGAATCGACTTTTTGCGGGAGCATGGCGCTGTTATCGATCTTCTAGAGCGTACCGTGACGTTTTCGACAGTTGGATCCTTCGACAAATCTGACGACATCCGTGACAGCGCGTTCCGCGTTTTTGCCGACAGCATCACGTTGCCTCCGCGTTCAAGCGTCCTAGTTGATGTGGTGTCCGACAAGTTACGGGATGGTGAGGTTGTCGCCGAAGGCAACTTAGCGCTTCTGTTCACGCTAGGTGTCTGCGCTGCACACAGCCTCGTCACGCTTTATGACGGACACTGTGCCTTACTTGTGCCTGTTTCGTGACACCGCAGCTGTTTCGCGACACCGCCATCGCTTCCGCCTACCCTATCGCAGATGTTTCTGAATACTTCGCATCTACATCAGCCGTTGACGGGCTTCCACCGACACCATGCGACGTGACTTCACTACTTGCCAAAGTTGATGTCAACACGACCCTCTGGGAACAACAACAGACTGAGCTACGTGAACTGCTATATCAGTTTAATGAGTGCTTCGCGTCAACCTCGAAGGTTCGTCAGACACCGATCACCAAACACCGAATATTTACGTATGCCGACGCTTAGCCCATAAAACAACACCCTTACCGCGTTTCGGCAAAGGAACGTGACGTGATAAACGCTCAAGTCGAAGATATGTTGCAAGATGACGTTATCCAACCTTCGAAGAGTGCTTGGTCACCACCGGTCGTGCTCGTGAAGAAAAAAGATTTATCACTGCGTTTCTGCGTGGACTACAGAAAACTTAACAGCGTGACTCAAAAAGACGTCTGTTCGCTGCCTCGCATCGACGATTCCCTTGACAGACTGCGGCAGGTCAACTATTTTTCATCGATAGACTTGAAAAGTGGCTACTGACAGATCGAAGCTGATGAACGAGGTCGTGAAAAAAAACCGCGTTAGTTACACCGTATGGCCTATATGAATTCAAAGTGCTTCCCTTCGGCCTATGTTCTGCACCTGCGACATTCCAGAGAATGATGGACACTGTTCTTACTGGGCTAAATTGGCACACGTGCCTAGTTTATCTGGATGATGTCGTGTTTTCTGCGGCCATTGAGGAACACCTGAAGCGTCTGCAGAATGTGCTGGAAGCGCTCCGCTCTGCTAACCTGACACTGAAGCTATAAAAATCCCACTTCGGTTACAAGTGATTTAAGTTTCTCGGCCATGTTGTCAGTGCGCACGGTTCTTCGACCAGACTCTAAAAAAGGTACCGCCGTGGCCTCGTTTTCTGTGCCACGTGAGAAAAAGGCAGTACGTCGCTTTCTAGGGCTCTGCGCGTATTATCGCCGCTTTATAGCCAACTTTTCTAGGATTGCTGAACCGCTCACTCGACTCACTCGTGAAGATGTTCCATTCGTTTGGGAGGAGGAACAGGACGCAGCTTTCTCTGAACTACGGGAGTGTTTGCAGACACCACCAGTCTTCACTCGCTTTGACCAAGACGCTGATACTGAAATTCATACTGACGCCCGGCAACATAGGTCTTGGTGCTGTCCTCGTACAACAACGAGAGGGCACAGAGCGAGTGATGACGTACGCTAGCCGCACTCTTTCCAGCGCCGAGGTCAACTACTCCAATTCAGAAAAAGAATGCCTCGCTGTTGTATGGGCCACGATGAAATTTAGGCCTTACCTTTACGGACGCCACTTCAAGGTAGTGACCACCATCATTCGTTGTGCTGGCTAGCCAACCTACGGGACCCGTGTGGGCGACTGGCGCAATGGAGTCTTCGTCTGCAGGAATACAATTTCACGATCGCTTACAAATCGGGCCGCATGCACGAAGATCCTAATTTATTATCCCGTGCACCTGTCGAAGTTTGTGGCCACGGTACTGAGGATGACGGTGGTTTTCTTGGGGCCCTTACTACAACAGATCTGATTACACGACCGCGCGCGGACGATGAAATTCGCGCAGTTATCGAAAACCTTGAAGGACGCAACTCTTCCATACCTCGATGTATTTCTCGAAGTCTGTCGTCGTTCTGCCTGCGAGTAGGGGTCTTGTTGAGAAAAACTCCAACGGCACTGCGAGAACCTATCTTCTAGTTGTGCCAACTGACATGCGTGACGACATTCTTCTCACCTGCCATGACGAGCCCACATCTGGTCACTTAGGTTCTTCTCAAACTCTCGCTCAAGTTCTACAAGCGTAATACTGGTCTAAGCTTTCTGCATCCATTAAGCGATACGTGAAAAGCTGCCGGGAACGTAAACACCACAAATCCCCGCCATTAAAGCCCGCAGGGCTTCTTCAACCACTAGAACCACTTAGATCGCCATTTGATCAAGTTGGAATGAATTTACTGGGGCCCTCCCGCTATCATCTGTCGGCAACAAGTGGATCGTAGTGGCCACCGACTACTTGACGAAGTAGGCCGAACAAAGGCACTACAACGCGCTACGGCTTCCGACGTAACCCAATTCTTTATGGACCAGATCGTTCATCGACATGGCGCCCCATCACGCGTAATCACCGACAGAGGAACAGCATTCACAGCCCAGATCATTCATGACGTATTTAAGCTCAGCTACACAAGCCATCACAAGGCCACGGCATATCATCCGAGGAGCAATGGCTTGACAGAGCGACTTAACAATACCATCGCTGACATGTTATCTATGTACGTAGATGTCCAGCATAAGGCCTGGGACCAGGTACTACCATACGTCACATTCGCGTACAATACTGCCGTCCAGGAAACTACGCGATTCACGCCTTCCTGTCCTGTCAATGGACGTGAGGTCCAGACCATGCTGGATGCGATGCTTCCACACAATTGCGACGCTTTGATCACTCCCGATGCTGTCCAGCTTACCCAGTACGCCGAAGAAGCACCCCTACTGAAACGTTCCGTATGCGATATCCAAATATTCCGTATTTTTCCGTAAGAATCTTACGGAAATATATGGAAAATATATGGGAAACATATGCATTCTTTATGGAAACATGACAAGCTGAATACCATCCAGGCGATCAAGTTTGGGTGTGGACTACGGTACAACGCCAAGGATTATCAGAAAAACTGCTCAGTCGCTACTTCGAACCATACAAAGTGTTGCGACGCTTGAGTGATGTGAACTACGATGTAGTCTTTGACGGCGCCTTCTCGCCACGGCGGTGAAGGCTCTCCTCAGAGAATGTGTACGTAGTGCGACTGAAGCCGTACTTCACGCGGTGGTGCGACTGCGCTGAACCTTATCGCTGTTTTTGTGTATGCGCGTATTTTCTGTTGGTTCGCCCCGACTTTGCCTTTGAACTTTCTGAGCATCAGAGCGATGCTTTTTTTTTTTTCAGAAGGGGAGTAGTGCCACTTGGCCGCTAGTTACGGTGAGCGCAAGCCATGGCTGCCCGCGAGAATGGAAAACGATCTTCTGGGGCAGCGCGTGCTCCGGCTAGTTGTTGATTTTTTCGAAGCAGCCATCTTGCCAGTTTTCGGTGCGTCTCCCCACGGGCTCAGTTCTTTCAAGTTGACGACCTTTCGTAGAACGTGACAATATCGACATAAACCAAGATTGAGCATTTTTATTCACAATATTATGTTATCGTGTCTTCTGTCAAAACACAGCATACGACAAAACAATATAAATGCGGTTGAACAAAAAAACTACAACAACTCAAAGGCTAATTAGTTATTTGCTGATAAAAGGTTTTCTTTGCATTGTAACATTAACCACAAAATTAATTATGTGCTTTTCACAAAACCGTCGTGCATTGTGATAAAATTACGATGTAATAGTGGTTTTCGAAGTGCAAAGCATCACCATAAACTCTAAATGCAACAAAAATTTTCATTGGTAGAGCGGGGTAATTTAGTTATTGTAACGCCTCTTTAACTCAAGTATTACTACTATCTTTGAAAATTTGAACGTTAATACTGACAGAGACGGCCTTTGAATCTACAGAACTGAAGGCTACGCGTAGAGAAGAACTGGTATGTTTACAGCAAGGAGAAAGGCTGACAGTCACTGATAAAATATTGTAAAACATGAGTCAAATGAGAATTTTCCAGTGTGAAATCATTTTGCCAGAAAACTGAAGTTAAGAAGTTTTGTGTGCCGAAACTATAATTGGAATCGGCCACTCTGTGTTTAGGGTAATCAGGAAATTTGGAGGGCATGGAGTTTTTAACATGCACGTAATAGTAACTTAACCAATATTCTGGTATGTTCACTTTGCCTAGACGCAGCCCGCGTGGCTGGGAATCGAACCCCCTTTATTCACTTTGGCAATGCGATGACTTCCCGGTAGCTATTACGGCAGTT
>WOVY01008724.1:0-15917 GCA_013436015.1 Rhipicephalus annulatus | reverse complement strand
CCAGGACTTCCTCAATAATTTATCAAGCTCGATCCCATGTAATAAAATGTTCAGACGTGTGTCCATGGTGATGGTATCACGTTCTGTTCCTATACATGAGGATAGGGAGATAGGGCGTAGATTGCCGAAGTTTGGTGGTTTACCTAGCTTTGAGAGAAGGATTACTATGGCGGTACGCCAATTGTTTAGGTACCTGGCCAGTTTTTTTTACACGTGGGTATTTTCTTTTGTTAGTAGTGTGATGGCTTGGTCGTCTAAATTCCGCAAGAGGGCAGTTGGTAACTTTGTCACGACCGGGGGCCGATCGACTGTTCAGGTGCCGCAATGATTGCCGAACTTCAGGACTCCGTGAAGGTATTGTCGAGTTCGGGTATTGTTTCGCATTCCATTTGTGGGTAGTCGGTGTGTCGTGCAGCTTCAGGACGAGGTGTCATTTGTCAATATCTTCAAAGAAACGATGACTCCGTTCCTCCCGTCTTTTTGCGCGAGTGTAGGAGACGCTCTAGGACATGGATCTTATTGTCTTTTGTTTGGCGGTCGTCGAGCATGAATTTTAGGAGGTTTCATTTACCCCCAGTTTTCATGCGGTCATCGGCCGCCGAGCAGAGTTCATGCCATTGGAGTCGTGTGAGCTCCGTGCAATATTTTGCATGCCTTGGTGCAGGACTGATATGCGTAATAATAAGCGTTTGTTTAGTCCTTGTGTTTTCCAGCATGCGAGTATTGACGCTCTTGCATAGAGCAAATGTGCGAGATGTGGGTCAATTGTCAGGGCCTCCAGTTGTGTTTGTATGGTTTTCTCTGTTTTGGCTATGTCTTCATCAATTAAGGCGAGTAGTCTACTGAATGTGCTGTAGTCTTTTGTGCGGTTTTTGCGGAGGGTGCGGAAAGCATCCAAGTTAGTGTGAATATACGTGGTGGGGATGATGCGTTGGGTAGTTCGGTACGTATAACGAAGTGATCGCTGCTCAGGTTCTCTTGCGTATTGGTCCAGGTGTGGCCTGTGACGTTTCGGGTAAACACCAAGTCTGGCGTGGTGTCGCGTTGTACTGATATGCCAAGTCTCGTAGAGAATCGGTGATGTGATGTGAGTGTGAGGTCCAGATCATCTATTGCTTCCGTGAGGTTAGTGCCTTTTGCTGTTTCCTTAGGGTAACCCCATGACAGGTGTGGGACATTGAAGTCACCTGCTTTACTCAGCGGGGAGTTTCGCGTGAGTGTTCTGGCTTTAGCTAAGAGCGCATGGAAAGACTGCCTGTAGTCTGAAGGGGAGCTGTAAACTTTAAGGATAAAAACGCTTTGTTTTAGAAAACGGTTTGGTACAAGTTTGGTGAGTATCGCCTCTAGGCAGCTGAGGGTGCGTAGCACTTCATATGCTGTATGAGCGAATTATTTATTGATGAGTGGGGCTATACCTCTCTTGGTCTCCCCTCGTTGTAAGATGGGGTGGTAATCCGATAGTGTGAGCGTCTATCAAGGTTTTACTGTAGTAATATTACGTGGGTTTTTTTAGGTTGCGCTTTGATGTACTGCAGCAGTGGAATTTTGCAGTTCGCAAAGCTAGCGCAATTCCACTGCAAAATCTTTAACGTGTTTTGGGTTGTAGAAGCCATGATGATTACATTGCAATGGTTTGCCCAGGCAGCTGTGCGTTGTATCAATAAAAAGTACTTGTATGGATTTGGTTCTAGCTTTTATGGTGGGTTTTTGGTCTAGTGCTTTTACACGGCGTGAAAGGGTGTCGATATTATTGCCGTTTTCTCACGTAATACTAAGATTTCGTTTACAGTGTGTTCTGGTCAGTCACTTTCACCGATGTCCGTTTCGCTGAGTAGTGGGGCTCTGCGTTTAGGTTTGCTAGCATCTACAGTTGGTGAGGGGGGAACTGTAGAGGCTGTTACAGTTTGAATTTGTTGTCTTGCTTCATTTAGTTGCGTGGTGAGCTGTTGCACTGTTGCACGAAGGCCTACTAGTTCTTCTCGAAGCACCTAGCCCATCTCGCTTTCTTGCTCTGGCAATGAGGCCCGCGTTACCTGTTTGGTGGCGCGTTTCATTGCGGTTGCTGCTTCTCTTGGACTTGATCTGCCCATGTCAACTCAGCCTGGTGAGATGGGGAGCGTCTCCTGGAGTGGGAGTGGCTGCGCTGGGCACTGCGACATCTCGCTGCTGGTGTGAGGGAGCGGCTTCGCCTGGATGTCGTGGAGGTGCTTGAGATGGCGCTAGATTCGCGGGAGTGGGCTCCAATTAGTGTATGCTGGGTGTTTTCGTCATGTACTTATAAACAGAAAAAAGGAGTTCCCCAGACCACTGCCCTGTCTCCAGTGTTTCTCAATATTTTAATAAGCTCAATGTCATTTTTGAGAATATTCAGACGTATGTCTATGGTGATGATATCACGTTTTTTGTCAGCTCTTGACATTCATGCTCTCTATCAGAAACTCCAAATGTATCAGAAATAGAGCACTGGCTCAACGTCATTCATCTTTTTCTAAACGGTTACATGCGTGAATTATTAGTATTTCTATAAAAGACACAGCACAAATATCTTTCTCATACAAAAGCGATACCATTCCACAAGTTCAAACCAATAAATAGCTATGAGTGATATACGGTAGCTCTCCAGTATGGTGAAACCACATCTTATATACTGCGGCAAAAGGTGTTCGGGCAGTCGGCTTATACAAAGAATAAGCAACAGGAGATCAGGAATGTGCAGAGGCAGGTTATTATCAATATACCCCATGTAGGTGATGCCGGTGCTAGCATTTGGATGTGTCTTATCCTCCGGGGCACCTGCTTATGAGCTGCCTCCTCTCGTTATTTTTGAAAAGCAGGCACTGCACATGTGCTTAGGGCAACCTTCATTTCTAGTGAATAACATTTTATATACAGAAGCTAGAGTTCCCGCACTGCTCAGCAGATTCAGAATATTGGCTGTGCAAACGTACTTAAGGGTATTGGAATCTCCTTTGATGCGTAAATAAACAGTTTTGATTGCGCATCCTGGTTTATTTTTTGATTATCATTGGTCTAGATTTTCCACACCTCAAGTTAAACTGTACAGTCTCTACTCGACTCACTCTCCGCGCAAATTAGGGAGGTTCTACCGATTTGTAGCTCGACAAGTTTCTCTCCGATTGTACTTTGATGAAATTTTCTCTCATTTTTCTAGACACTTACCGAATAATACGTTAAGAGATACTTTACAGGACTACCTGCTAGGAATGCGAGCACAGGTTATCATTGCGACGGAATCTTCCAATAAATGAAAACAGTGGCATCGGTATATTTTGCCCTGTTATAGACTTGTTTTTTTTAATTCCTTGTTTAGCACCTATCTTTATTGCAGAATTTTTAGCTGTAGTACTGGCCCTTCTAAAAGTGCGAACACCAATAACTCACACCACATTAATAATAAACTCCGTTTCACTCTACAGTGCGCTCAAGGTTTCCGGTGATTGGAAAGCATCAAGTGAATTAGAGTTTTAGTACCAAATCACTTATCTCAGGTGCGATTAGTAGGAGTGCCGGGGCATGGAGGCATAACTGATGAAACAGCTGATGCACAAACGAAAGCGGCGTTAGGCGGTCCAGCTATCAATATGGCCTCTACAACAATCTTTATAGTAGCGTCTACATTTAGGAGGCAAATGATGATGCGAGGATTCTCTACACCAACATTAAAAATTTTTTACCCAAGCTTCAACAATCCGATGGCAACCTGGAAAACTTCCTCATGTCATAACCGTAACCCCGGAGGTTTCAATCACTCGTCTATGCTGTCGTACTCTTCCAATAATATTTTATTAGTTTAGAGCAGGCTTGACTCCCTCCCTGCTCTGTTCTATTTGTGCAGAAAATAAAATTGTGGAACAGTTTTGAATGTCTTGTAGGAAGTTAGCTTCATAAGAAAGATACCACTAGAAATTACGTTACGAATCCTTGGATTAGCTTTGACAACTTGTTACCTACTATCCCTAGGTACACATGCCCTACGGAACCGGTTCGGGAAAGTGTGCGAGGCCACGCAAGATTTCATTGTACAGTCGAAGAGATTTACCCAATAACCTCTATTCCGAAAGGTTGTCAGTTAAACATTGCAGACTACTAAAATTTTTTTTGATAATTTATTCAAACTTTGTGTCAGAAATAGCTTACAAGAAGTCAACATTTCTGTTATTATTCTGATCGCAAGTATTTAAATATATATAACCATTTTTCTTAAGCTACCCACCTCTTGCCCCATCTGCCATGGTGGGTGTGAGCCACAAGTTCAGGATCTACGTCTGCATCTACATAGTGTTCTGTTTCTTCCTCATTTTAGGCTCCGCTTTTCAAGATGACACTGCAAAGGTAAATTATTTAGCTTTGTTCAATACTACTAAGAACTAGCTGTTTACAGCAACGAGTAACTGAATTGTTTTGGTGGTAGATCAAGAAATATTGTTATTTTTCATCTCATCGACTGGAGGTCTCGTTCAGCGGTGTTTTAGTATTCACTTATGAATTCGAAGTACCTGCGCTTGCTTCTAGCTGTACAATGCTCCACTAAACCAATTTTTACTTAAGTTACCATCATTACTACTAATGTGACTTATTAATATTTTCTCCTCATTTTGTCTCAGTTTGTAGTGATTATACTGATAAGGTTGAATTTTTGTCATATAAAACTGAATGGCTCTGACAGTCATACATACCACGAACATCAAAAGGTTGGATTGCCTCCCCACATCTCTAGTAACAATACCCGTAATGGTAGTGTTATGACTACTCTACTTGTCTGCTGACCCGAATGTCGCGGAATTGAATCTTGGCTTTAACGGCCGCTTTTTATTGGAAGCGAAATCTTTCTGACCCATACACCTTTATTTCAGGTGCACGTCGAAGAGTACCAGCTGGTCGAATTTTACTGAGCCTTAAACAATGATGTCTCTAACGATTAGGTCTGAGTTCTGAGACGTTAAATCCGAAGAAAGAAATAGTTATACTTTCTTATCATGAAAATTTTAAACTTTTTTAACCAATACTTTTTAATATTTAGCTGTACGTTGTATGTTATATATGCACATTTAAATAAGTAGGAACAATGCTAGAAAATGCAAAATACAAGGCTATCTTTTGCTTTTTGCATTTGAATGACTAATATTGTATATTACTCGAAGGTGTCAAAGAGCTCGTCTCGTAGACATTCTGGTGTCATGATCGTTGGTTGGGAGCGAAAAGTCATAATGATGTTCAAAACCCAAAAATTGAGAAATATGTCAAACAATACTGCCAATTTTCTGGTCGAATCAAGGTCTTTCATGTGTCAAGCAGACGGTCTACAATACAGCCATGCTTCTGCTTGGAAATACTGTGAAAATACCGGGAAAATACCTGAGGAATACAGTATAAATACTGTGAGGAACCGGTTTATTCGGCCAGGCTCGAGCTAAATCACGCTCGTGATGATATTGTTTAGATGAAGAAGATGTACAGGTGATGATGATTACAAAGAGAATAAAGAGTCATTCGCTTGTCGCGCTCACACTAATTCCCCCGCGCGGTGAAAGCGGCCGCCTGGTCGCTTGACAGTATTATGAAATGCGTCGTGCATAAGGCTTTAAACGAGATACGTGCACTATCTCTGTTCCTTGGCAACGATGATCAGGACTAGCGCTAAGAGGAGAAACACGGAAATTGACAGGAGATGTCTGTTCGACCACCGTGTATGGCCCAATGAAGCGACTGATGAATTTGTCGCATAGGCCGCGGACGCGTAGTGGAGTCCATAGAAGAACTTCGTCACCAGGGGAAAAAACTCAAAACACGGCGAGACGAGTCGTAGCGAGATTTTCGAGTGTCTTGAGAGAGGCCGGTGTTAACACGGGCTTGGTGACGGCAGTGTGCGAGACGAGATAGGAATTCTTCAGAGAAAGGAGCCGTCGAGGGTGCAGGGGCCGAAAGGAAAGAGACATCCAGAGCGAAACTCGGCGAGCGACCATGGACGAGAAAAAATGGAGAAAAGCCGGTAGTGCGTTGAGCAGCCGTATTATAGGCGAATGTCACGAAGGGTAGAATTGCATCCCAGTTCGTGTGGTTGGGGTGAATGTACATGGCGATCATGTCCGATAGGGTCCGATGAAACCGTTCAGTCAATTCGCTGGTCTGCGGGTGGTAGCTAGAAGTGGTCTTGTGAACAGTGTTCGAGGCACGCAAAACTTGCTCGACAATGGAAGATAGGAAGACTTTGCCACGATCACTGAGGAGATTGCGCGGAGCTCCATGACGCAAAAAGATGTGGCGAAGAAAGAAATTGGCAATCTCAGTAGCAGTCCCAGATGGTATAGAAGCTGTTTCTGCGTAGCGGGTAAGGTGGTCGACTGCCGTGACAATCCAGCGATTCCCATTGGATGATATAGGAAGAGAGCCATACAAGTCGATTCCAACGACTTCAAAAGGTGAGGCGGGACAAGGAAAAGGTTGCATTAAACCAGCCGGAGCAGTTGTCGGTCGTTTTCGCCGTTCGCAATGGACACAGGAGGCGACGTACTTAGCGACGGCTGAAGAGAGGCCAGGCCAAAAACAATGACTTCGTACTTTGTCGTAAGCCTTGTGGTAGCCTAGATTAGCAGCGGTTGGATCATCATGAAAGGCTTCCAGAACTTCACGTTGCAGAGAACGTGGGATGACGGGTACCCACTTGTTGCCATCGATGTGGTAAATGTAGCGACATAAAGCATCACCGACAAGCTTAAATTGTTTAAGTTGTCGGTGGAGTTTGGCGTTTGCAGGAGTAGTAGAGCCGGTCAAGCGGTCAATAATGGTGCGGCAGTATGGGTCGACACGTTGTTGTGAAACAAGGACGGAAAGGGTGGCAGGTGATGAACTTAGCGCTGCGATTGGAGGGGTGCTGCCGTTTTGGAGTATTGATGGTGAATTGCTTCCGCTGGGCAAAGGACAGCACGATAGAGCATCAGCATCTTGATGCTTCTTCTCAGATCTGTAGGCAACATCGAAATCATACTCCTGCAAGCAAAGCGCCCAGCGACTCACAATACATTTATAGCTTCACAATACCAGTCTTCACAATACAGCACATAATAACCCTGTACTAGTGCGTGATACAAGCGTACATGCGATCGACCACCTAACTTGTGATCATCATAATAACTTCGTTATTTATTTATTTATTTATTTATTTATTTATTGGTACCCTCAGGGCTTACAAGAAGCATTGTAGAGGGGAGGGGCTGAAGTAAATGAAAACACTATAAGGAATACACAGAAAAAGAAACTTAGTCAAAAAATTGTAACATCGAAGGGAAAAAAAAAAAAAAAAAAAAATAAAAGTGGCACTAAGAGATAGAGCACAAAAGGAAACAAACTAGATAAGTTTATACATGAACTAACAAAAGAAAATAGGACGAAAAAATACACTTTGACGTCGCAATCACAGTGAATGTCAGTGCATGCTGCACAAAAAATAATCGACTGATGCCTTTTCAATACACATGTTCAAAAAAAAAAAAAAAAATACACATGTTCAAAAAAAAATGATACATGAAAAAACAAATTTATCGAGTTACACACACAAAAAGAAAACATCAGTGCAAGGAAAAAAAAAAAAAAAATGTTGAGATAAAGACCTGTACAGAGATAGGTGGTAAAGAAATAAATTGCAGTTTCAGTGTGTTGTAAATGCATTTGTGAGCGTGATGCAGCTTTATAGCGTGTTCGTTAATGCTTTCCGGAAACGGTCAGGGTCTCTGATTGCGACTAGTGACGCAGGCAAGAGATTCCATTCATAAGATGTTTTTGGCAAGAATGAATATGAGTAGGTGACTGTGCGCTGTGATGGTACGTGAACTTTGAAAGGGTGGTCGACACGTGGGGAGATATAGGATGCGGATGTGATGTATCGGGACTTCAACTCATTGTTATGATAATATATTTTATGAAAAAGGCAAAGACGGGATAACCTCCTACGAGAAGAAAGAAGGGGAATGCCAAGTGTTCGTTTCATGTCAGTGACACTGGCAGTTCGATGGTAGTTGTGAAGGATGAAACGGGCCGCTCGATTTTGCACATTTTCAATTATGTTTGTCAGACTAGCATGACCAGGATCCCATATGGAGCATGCGTATTCAAGGTTAGACCTAACATAAGTAATGTACAGCTGTTGCTTTAACTTCGGGGGAGCTAAGGAAAAATTACGTTTTAAATAACCAAGCATGCGGTTAGCTTTCGATGTAATGTATTCTATGTGTCTTTTCCATGAGAGATTGTTAGTAATATGCACACCAAGATATTTATAGGATATTACTTGATCAAGTGAAGTATTATTCAGTAAATAAGTAGGGCATGCTGAAATACTACGGGAAATTCTCATTGTTTTGCATTTAGACGTGTTAAGGTCCATAACCCAGAGCTTACACCATGTTGAAATGTTATTAAGATCATTCTGCAGTGTTAGGGTATCATTAGGGCCTTCAATCTTGCGATATAAAACACAATCATCGGCAAATAAACAGATGGAACTTGTGATTTGGTTAGGAAGATCATTGATGTATATTAAAAAAAGTAATGGTGCTAAAACAGAGCCCTGAGGTACGCCTGAGTCAACCGGTACTTCAGGAGAGTTTTTATCATTAATGCTGACATATTGCGTTCGGTTGGATAGAAACTCTCGAATCCAATTGAAAACCAGGGGATCAATGTTTAACTGGCTGAGTTTAAATAAGAGTAAGCGGTGACTGACGCGGTCAAAAGCCTTGGCGAAATCTAAAAATATGCAGTCTACTGTAAATCCATTGTCTAGAAATGCGTGAAGATCATTGCAAAATGTTGCTAGCTGTGTTTCGCATGAGAATGACTTACGAAACCCATGCTGACTACTATGAAAGAACTTATTCGATTCTAAAAAATTGACCAGATGGGAGAAAATGACGTGTTCGAATATCTTACAAGGAATTGAAGTCAAGGAAATAGGTCTATAGTTTTGAGGGTTGTGTGTGTCACCGGATTTATGAAGTGGTATCACCTTGCCTGTTTTCCAGTCTTTAGGTAAGGAACTACTGTTCAGTGATTTCGTGAAAATAAGGTTTAGTAGGATGGAACTATATTCGGCGGTAGCCTGCAAAAATTTCGACGTGATGCCATCAATACCGCACGAGGACGATCTCTTTAAATTGTTAATGATGGAGCGGATACCAGACGAGTCAAGTAAAATGGGTTCCATGGGAACGTAGCTAGGCGCAGTGAAACGCGGACAGATGTCAGGGTGAGTAGCACAAAATGAACGGGCAAAAACATTGTTATGTGAAGCCAGCTACCACGTTACTGCACGTATTGCCTTAAGGCCATGTAGTGCGAGCATGGCAAGTTCGTAAACAATTAGTGGGCATAACTGCTCATGTTGTAAAACGTGCTACTAAATAAAAATATTACAGTCATATTCAATGTTTCAGTTGCAGAAGCTTCTTTTTATTTTATTGTAGTCATGGTAGTATTCTACAATTTAAAAGGACACTAAAAAGAAGCAATAACGTGATTTAGATTGACTAACTACTGTCTGAAAGCTCTAATGCCATCAGTTTCACTATGATAAGTTCATTATCAGCGGAGGAAATGTAGGTTACAGTTTCAATTTTAAATCTAGCGCCAAAATCTCTGCGCATTAGGTCAAAAATTTCTATACGTGTTTTTCGTGTTTTTTACCATTGGCGCGATGAAATTTTTTGAAACCTAGTATGCTAGGTTTATGGCACAAATAAGACAGCAATAGACTCTATGTTTATCAAATAGAAGCTACGTATGACCCAGGTTGGCATGTGGAGTTTAACGTCCGAAAACTTCCATATGATTATGAGAGACGCCGTAGTGGAGTGCTACGGAAATTTTTATTATCTCGGGTTCTTTAACGTATACTGAATTAGGAGCACATGGGCCTAAGCCATTTCCGCCTTTATCGGAAACTCAGTCACCGCAGCCGCGATTCAATACCGCGACCGGTGGGTGAGTGGCCGGGTACCTGAGCCACTAGACCACCGCGGCGGGGCGAGCTACGTATGCCCCAGTAGACGTCTTCAAAAACATTGACTTTACTGTGTTTGGCGCGGGAATCGCTAGGTGGCGTCTCTACTTCTATTTTTTTTTCGAGCGTTTTCTCTCTTACCGAGTGTCGTGTCGTGGAAAGAGTGGAGTTTTGGAGGTTAATGAATTTTGCTTTACTAAGAGGAGAAAATTTGTGTTGCTCGCTAGTATTCATTTTCATAGGCGTATTAGCCAGGGGGGGCAAGGGGGGCGCTAGCCTCCCACCAAGAAGAACTAGGGGGGCTGAGCTCTCCCCTTACTTCAGACAGTGGTCAGTGTTGGCTGCAGGATGGGGAAACAAACAACTAAGACGATGTTTTCTTTGACCACAGTAATCACTCAGTTATAGTGTTGCGATGGGATCATTATATTACAAGAAATGTTACACATAATGAAATATTTCCAACTATTCTGCTGTGAAGATTTTTCAAGTAGACTGTTTGTGGTGCCAACCGCTGTACGACGCTTTCGCACCTTGTGCTGTAGCATTGAAGAGCAGGCTAGCCCTGAACTGGGCCCTATAGGATTACATCACTGGCTGATGCTTTTATTCTGTTTTGCCTGGCTGGCTGATGCATGCTGCTACATATGGAATGAGCCAAATTTTTATGCAATAATGAAAGCACTTGCTGCTTCACAAAAAAAAATTCTTCCGTAGAAAAGGAGTTGCATGACTGCTGCTCTGGTGAAGCTGCTGTGAGCCAATGAGTGGGATGAATTCTTTTCAATGTTTGCTTTTGCCATACTGAAAGAGAGAAAAAATGTTTCGCACTTCAGTCTCCTTTCAGCTAGATCAGTGATCAGTTTTGCTTATGGTACCTTGTAACAATGGCAGCAGCTTTAAAAGTGGCGACGAATAAAACAGTGGAATCGAGCAGTGGAGAGCTCAGCTTAACAGCTTTCCCTGAAACTTGATCGCACAAACCAGGGAGATAGAGCGACTTAAAGAAGTGCACACATCCAGCACTGCTTATTCCTCTCTCTTGCTCGGCAATGATTAACGATAATTGTATTTATGCAGAAAGTTGTAAGGTGAACCATAAAAAATTCCTGCCATATTCACAAAGCAATGTCATGTAAGACGTGTTTGCTTGGAGATGATCGGGCAACCCACGAATCCTGCGTGCTTATCTCCCACCATTCTATATAGACATGACTAGGTTATAATACATACTAGCACTGCCCGTTTGCATGTTTCTGCACATACCCTTTACTGTGTAGTAGAAAACTGTGTCTTCCTTGAAATTTTTTATACAGCCATAACCATGTTTATGGTAGTCTATGTTTATTGGTAGTGACACGATATATGCTATATCTATGACAATAATTGTTTAAGCACGTGTTGGGGCTCCCACCGTAATCATTTATTCCAAAAAGTGCGTTTTAGCGTGTTACCCTGTATTGCCCGACGAAGGCAGTCCCTTCTGCGAAAACTTTGGAAGAAATAAACAAACGTTATCGCACGTTCGTTCATCACTTCTCCCGCACACACACCACACACACACACACAAACACACACACACACACACACACACACATATATATATATATATATATATACAGTAAACCCTCGTTAGCTCGAACTCGCATATCTCGAAATCTCGGTTAAGTCGAAACTTTTTTTCGCCGTGCATTAACCTCCCATAGGTGCTATGTATTTGCCCCCTCTTATCTCGAAACGTTTTCCGGAGGGAACAGTGGATATATCAAAATCTTGACAGGGAGGGCAGAAGCAAAGTCTACTCCCAACAGGAAACGAGGGCTCCGTGCGAACGCTTAGCTCTTACTATACGTGCCGAACGCAGTCGTGAAGGGCGAATTTGAAATTCCCGCGGACGCAGCCGTTTCCTATCAGCCTTGTCAGGCAACTGTGGGAGTGATCACGTGTGCGCACCTGCGCGCGACTTATGCGTGGTGGGCGGCGTGTGCAGCATGCGCCCGTTGGCGATTGCTAACTGCTTCGCACATGCAGGGTTTTCTCGCGCTCCGGAATCAATCGAAGAAGACATTGGCGCAGATTCAGCGGCTGTGATGAGCTGTGCAATGAAGTGCGCAAGGCAACTGGCTGCGTGAGCGATACTGAAGACGGCGAGATCGCCTTTGAGGAGTATGCGCTCTACGAGGCCGACGTCCCGTTACCGGAATGCTGTCGGACGCCGATATCGTTGAGATGGCCGTGAACGACGCAGATGACCATGCAGATGAGGAAGAGCCTCGAGAAGTGCCTACGACGACAGAAACACGTAACATGCTTTGCTTGCTCCGCAACAAGGGTCGAATGCAGCGGTGGCGACCAACGGCTTCATGCGATGTGTTAAGCAACTGGAGAACGCCTTTTTCGGACCGAACGCTAAAGCGAAACAGGCGAGCATCACGCAATTTTTGGTCCTCGGTAATAAATTTTTTTTCCCCTCCGAATTCTTGTGCCTTTACTACGGTAGCTGTTTGTGCAGTGGAGCTTTTCCTAGCAGCACTGGCTTTTCTTTTACAGTGACCTGGGCGAACATTTTCGGCGTTTTTGCTTAACTCGAAATACCGCCTATCTCGAAATTTTCCCCGGATTTGATGGCTTCGAGTTAACGAGGGATTACTGTATATATATATATATATATATATATATACGCATATATGCGTGTGTGTGTGTGTGTGTTGTGTATTCAAGGAATGAATTATGTAATCTTTCCCCCGCTCTCGTCAAGGAGTTGGTACGCCATTGTTCATTTTAACCTATCACGCAACATCATACGATAAAAATGCCCCAACCTGTCGGAAGGGATCGTGACGAATTGCGAATGCACTTGATGCGCCGAGAGCACACGGCGCATCAGCTTTATTTGCGTAAATCTATAGCGAGACAGAATTTGTACAGTGACCATTTGTTTAATAATTCATGAGCTAGCGAATGGTCGAGAGTAAGGCACGTGCTTCACCCTTTTATATATACCTACAAAGGAGTAGATGGAAGAGAGAGGCGCCAGGAGAAAGAGCGAACGGCGAGTGAAAGATTGGTGAAGCACTGCACCTACCCTCGCTTACACTGTCTCCTAACACGTGGGAGCTCCTCCGAGGCCCCACAATGCGAGCGCCCTCACATGCCAGAGTGTGCTCTTCCTCTTCACTCACTCTTTACTACTCCGTCCACACCACCTCCTCCGGTTGCTAGAGACAAGGATAAGCGCGCGTGGCTGCAGCTGATGCTATGGAAGAGGGAGTAAGAGCAGAGAGATTACGCCTACCGGCCCGCAGATGCCGACGGACGCCTGACATAGCTCTACTAGGAAATGAATTCGCATTAAGATATGCTCCGTAGGAGATTCGCTTTAAGGGCTTGAAGCACGCTCTAGAAACAGAATATCGCTGTCTTGTTTCACTTCTAAAGGTGAAGCTCAATGGTCGTCCAATTTTTGAAGGAGATTACATTAGGATTAACAGCGTAACAATGTAACTGCTGTTAGTCAGCTCTTTAGAGTCAGATGTTGTTGTGACGCTGATCACGTTGCTAATTATACGTCTATGGCCAAGACGTGTTGGAGATGCAAGGTCTATCAGTCCTGACGAAGAATCTGGCCATTACGTGCTATAATGCAGGCTCCGAGGGACCTAACTAAAGCTTCTTTCGTACCCTATCACACCACATGTGCTATAGAAATTGGGTAAATCATAGTACATACTACTGGTACACTTATAATGTGAATGAAACAGGGTTAGTTTTATGAGTATTTGAATATACGGGCAAATGCTGCCTGCTACCCTTGCGGTTGTTACCCTACTTAACTTTAGTATTTCTCTAGACGTGCACGACTCACCACACAGCTGGCCGCTCCCACGTAGAGACAGTCAGGCCAAGGCCTACCGCCACATTGTGGGCTATCTCGACAGCCCATAGTTAAAGCCGGACATTGTGGGTTTTGACAGTGAAAAGACACTTGTCTTCACTGGTTTGGTCCATCACCCGTAACTATTGCATGTGGTCAAAGCTAGCGGATTCGTGGCATTGCCAGTAGTTACCAATATCTGGATAAATTTGTACAGTCACTGTCTATTCCTGCGGTAAATTTACCTTTTCGTTAAGAAGGAAAAAGTCTCTCCTGCCGGGATAAGGGTGCGGTGTTATTTATGTATAAGTGTTCAATGATCTCTGTTCTCCACAACTGCGAGCCGGTGGAGGACTTTTCATGGTCACGAAAAGCATGACCCCACGCCTTGGAGTGGGCCAGCTCACTTGATGTTTAGAGGCACCTAATAGGATCCTGATAAATCCCATGTAAGCGGCGAACCATGTGAGAGTGTTGGTGGTGATGGTCTTGCCCTCCAATGTGCGATATATTACTTACACATGGCTACAACGCAGAAGGCATCGATGGCTTCCTTGGAGTCGTTCAATATATGTTCATGTTGTCCAACAGCAGGTCCAAGGCAATCGCCATTTGTTCTTCCACGCATGTTGACGACCATGGTTCTGAAATGGCTATAATGGTCGAAACCCTGTGCTTGAGTTACGCAGATGCCAAACTACTGATGTTGCCATACTGGGCCACATCAATGGAGCAGCTTCCGTCAAAAAGCTCTTTTATTCGACGTAAAAGCGCCACCACTCTCGTCTCCGTTTACAGCAACATCTGTTACTTTTACAGCGAAAGATCAAATCAAGGGTCGCGCGCGGCGTCATACTTGTCCGCCGGTGCCGTCGCCGGTTCTCGTAGCTACTATTGTACAAAACAAAAAAGCTCAGTGATTAAAGAACACTAAGTACATGATGGTATTCGAATCTGGGTGCCCTGCGCAACTGTTCAGTATTCTACCACAGAGCCACGCCGGTTTCATTTTCATTTGTATTCAAACTTCACACGTGAAAGGATATGATGAATACATTAGAATGCACAACAAACATAACAGAAAAATTACTATGGCCATCAAGCACTGCAGTAGCAGATTACCTCTTAAAATTCCTTTATGGTGAATACACCTTCTACACTTTGTAACCTTGAAGACTTGATGTCGGGAAAGTAACCACGTTATTATGAGTGATAATGCGTTTGGAAAGAGCAAAGCAACAATCAGGTGTCACATAATGCGAATTCCACAGAGTGAGTCATCGAAGGATCCACCAATTACAAGAGCTCGATCTTGTTCACTTACACTATGATGCATACCCACTGTAGAGAATTTCGGCAAGATTACATAACCTTCTGACATACCTCTTCATCGTCATCACTCACAGCCTGAAAAGTGCACACAATGTCTTTGAAATTGTGCAGAAGGTACCACGCTTCTCAGAAGAATGACGGTTGATTGCATAGGTTGATTGATGTGTGGGGTTTAACGTCCCAAAACCACTATATGATTATGAGAGACGCCGTAGTGGAGGGCTCCGGAAATTTAGACCACCTGGGGTTCTTTAACGTGCACCCAAATCTGAGCACACGGCCTACAACATTTCCGCCTCCATCGGAAATGCAGCCGCCGCAGCCGGGATTCGAACCCACGCTCTGCGGGTCAGCAGCCGAGTACCTTAGCCACTAGACCGCCACGGCGGGGCGTTGATTGCATAGGTAATGACTGCCTACTACACAGTGATTGATGGCGTAGAGGGCACCCCTACAAGTGTGCTTCCAGCGGGTAGCTAACGTGTGTAAAAGAAGACTCCTAAAAGCTTCTGTTCAAGTTTTTACTGTGACAGTGCTGCCTGTTGTGTGTAGGCAGGGCAGTTTGTTCGTACAATTCGCCAGTTATGCATTTTGCGGGGAGTGGGAGATTTCACAAGGCTCTGGTAGGTCTCTTAAATTTTGGCAGTGGGATGCCTATCTCTTTGAAGAGTCAATTGCCCATTCTGGTGCCTGAAA
>WOVY01008723.1:0-18024 GCA_013436015.1 Rhipicephalus annulatus | reverse complement strand
TTTTACTGGTTTTTCCAATCACGCTTTGAATGGAAAATGCCTCACTTTGACCGAACCACTCGTACTAACACAACAGGTGAACGACACTCCATGCCTGCTAACATGCCGCACTCAAGATTCCGGAGATTCACAGAGAGAGGATGGAAATGGTGCACGAAAGAAAACTGGTGTACGTATTAATTTATTGTTTCTCGGGGCCAGAATGACGTCATAAACGAATAATTCACCATTAAAGTATCCGGCGTCAGCGGTCATGCCGGCACTCACAACTACACGACGCGTGCGTAATTAAGGGACAAAATATGTTGTGCGTCTTGACAGCCAATAGCCCCTTAAATCTTACCACGCTTTTTTTGCCTGACACTAGTGTGCTGCGGCAAAAGCAGCTCAAGCATTCCGTAGACGATCAGAAAAAAATTAGAACCGATGCTCTCGCCCATTATTATTTTTTTTCGCGGTAGCGCTAGGACACTTTTTAGGAAGATTTGTAGCCGTGCTGTACAATCGAGGGGCTTGCTTAAAGTTTGGAGCCTCCCTGGCAAATTGAGACCGTTAGCAGGTATGGACAATGCCCATGCCCAGTCCGCAAAAGCAGCAAGCACAAGGCGACTGTTCTTCGTGCAGAGAGGTAAAATGCTGAGAAACGGAAACAATCAGCTAAATCCCTTTATATATTGCAGCTGTGATAGCGATCTCACGTTTCCACGCCAAAGTGATGAACTTTTACTGACTAGGTGCTTAAGTATGTGCTGTGTGGTGCGCCATCTTTTATATCCCCCTTATCCGGTCATTCTTTCAATCTCCCCAAATCCCGTTTTCACATGTAGAGTAGCAAATAGGTTATCCTGGACTGTTTGACATTCCTACCCTTCCTTCTCTACCCTTATCTCTCTATTAAATGTAGTCTTCGGCAAATTTCGGTGACGTGGATGCTACGCCTGCCGTCCCAGAGCTACGTCTGCCGAGGTAAGCTTCGCGTAAGAGCATGATGGACTACAGGCAAAACCCGCTTGCAGGAGCACTGCTAAGCGTGTTGTTATTGTGGCAAAGCACACCTGCGACGCTTGGTCCAATCGCAGACGACTAATGGCGGTGAAAAGCACAGAATAAGGGAATAAAACCGCCTGTGATTGCATCGCTGGTCACTTCATCTTCATGAAAAGAAATAAAACAGTATGTTGGCACTGACAATACACACGGAGGCACCGAAATATCACGGATCGCATCATCATCAGCCTAACTACGCCCATTTCAGGGCAAGTGCCTCTCATATGTCCCGCCAATAAACCCGGTACTGTGATTCCTGCTACCAGGTTATACCCAAAAAACAGCTTAATCTGATCTGCCCACGTATTTTTTGGTCTCTTGGAATTTAGTCAGTCACCCTCAACGACCAGCGGTTATCCTGCCTACGCGCTATGTGCCCGGATCATGTCCATTGCTTCTTGATTTCATCTATGATATCCTTAACCATCGTTTGTTCCCTAACCCACGGTGCTCTCTGCCCGTCTCATTAGGTTACACCTATCATTTCCCTTTTCATCGCTCACTGCGTAGTTCTCAATTTAAGTTGAACCCACTGGGTAAGCCTTCCGGTTCCTGCTCTGTTGGCAAGTACCTGTAAGATGAAGCTGTTATATACTTTCCTCTTGAGGGGATAGTGGCAGCCTACCATTCAGAATGCTTGCCGAATATGCGCCACCGCATCCTTATTCTAGTTATTTCACTCTCATGGTGCGGCTCTGCAGTCACTACCTGGCCCCAGTAGACATATTTCTTCACAACTTCCAGTGTCTCGCCACCTATCACAAAGCGATGTTCTCTACCGAGGCTTGAAAATTTAGTTTTACGCATATTAATTTTCAGACCTATTCTTGAGGTTTTTCTGTCCAGTAATCATGATATGTAATTCGTCCCCTGAGTTACTCAACGATGCAATGTCATCGGAGAACAGGAGGTTACGAAGATACTCTCCATTAACTCCAGGGATCCAGTAGGAGTTACTAAACGCATGATTTAAGATTCAGGACAAGGGGCAGGCTTGAATGACGAGGAGTCCTATGGAATGGGAACGTCACTGGAGCCTACATTTTGTACAGGGGACTTGCCAGGTCAACAACAAAAACAAAGCTCCCTGATGAAGACAAATTCTCTTGTGAAATACTGGCTCCAATACCTTTTAATAATAATAATAATAATAATAATAATAATAATAATAATAATAATAATAATAATAATAATACTAATAATAATAATAATAATAATAATAATAATAATAATAATAATAATAATAATAATAATACTAATAATAATAATAATAATAATAATAATAATAATATAATAATAATAAAATATAATAATAATATAAATAATAAGAGAGAGAGAGAGAGAGACGAGAGAGAGAGAGAGAGAGAGAGGGCAGAGAGATAGAGAGAGAGATTTATCGAAAGAAGCTTGTGCGTGAAGGTGGGAGGGTCCCTTATTCCAGGAACCCTCTGGCTTGGACAGCCCGCCGAGCTCGAGCGATGAGTTGACGCTGCTCGACCAGGTCCGGCTGGGAGATCGCAGCCTCCACGCTTCACTGAGGAGGTCCGCATCTGGTGCTGCTGCTCGTAGTCTTGGGACGCTTACTTTGCACTGCAGTAGGAGCTGCACCAGAGTGTCTTCCACATTGCAGTGAGGGCAGATGTAGCTGTGCAACGTTGGCCTCATATGGTGCAATAGTAACGCCGTGGGTGAACGTGTTGCTTTGAAGACGCCAACAGTCAGTACCTTCGTCTCTTGTGAGTTTTAAATGTGGCGGAGGGTATAACCTGCGTTCTAGCCGATAATTTTGCAGTAATACATGATACGTTAGTTGTACGGGTTCTCTTGCCTCTGCTTCTGTTGTTGAGTGGGAGGTGCCTCGGATCTCGTATGGGAATGCCCGGTTGACGCATTCGCTGGCTGCGGTGTGTGCCGCTTCATTTCCCTTGAGACCTTCAGACCCGCAACCCACACGATGCATGTGTAGAAAGAAGGATTGTCAATGCGTTTTAGTAGCCTAATCGCCACCGTGGAGACCCTGCCTTTCAGGTAGTTGATTGATTTAAATGGGTGATTAACGTCTCAAAACCACCATATGATTATGAGAGACACCGTTGGGGAGGCCTCCGGAAATTTCGATCACCTGGGGTTCTTTAACATGCACCCAAATCTGAGCACACGGGCCTACAACATTTCCGCCTCCATCGGAAATGCAGCCGCCGCAGCCGGGATTCAATCCTGCGACCTGCGGGTCAGCAGCCGAGTACCTTAGCCCCTAGACCACCGCGGTAGGGCTTCAGGTAGTTCCGTGCCGCTGTTTGTGAGTCGGTGAAGACCACAATGGAATTCTCACTCGTGTGGGTGGTGAGTGCTATAGCAGCCTCTTCAGCTGTTTCCGCACGTTTGGTGAGGATAGTCGCCGATGCCAGTACCGCGCCCTTGTAATCTGTGATGGTCATCGCGAAGGCGTTACGTCCAGGATATTTGGCTGCGTCCACGTATCGCGCCTGCGGGTTATTGCCATGGTTTTTCCGGATCATGTTAACCCTGGCGAGCCGCCTTGCTCGGTGATGTTGAGGATGCATGTTTCGCGGGATCTGTTGAATTTCAAGGCATTCGCGGAGCTGTGACGGTATTGTCACGGGGTGAGGGTTAGCAGAGGGTAGAAAATATATTTACCAATTGTAGATGGAGTACACAGTGTCCTTGAACCAAGATGGCGGAGTGGCAACGCCCCACGAGCAGTTTGTACAATCGTCATCTTCATCGCCTTTATGGTGCCTTTGTTGATGTTAATGATGACTTGTATCATATAGCCGCCGCCGGTGAAAGCGCCGTCTCGGCGCTTAAGAAATCGTTCGATCCTGCGCAGAGAAGTACAGCTTAAGGCGGGAGACGTGTACATATCAGTGGACGGTAGAGACGATGAGGATGGAGTGTCCAAGGGGGCGATCTCATAGGTGACCTCGGTCAGTTGGCGCAAGACTTTGTAAGACCCGTTGTAGCGAGCGAGGAACTTCGAGGACAGACCAACGTGACGGGAGGGAGTCCAGAGCAAGACCAACGATCCTGGGCAGTAAGAGACAGCTCTGTGACGACTGTCGTTGCGATCCTGTTGAGAGAGCTGCGAGGCAAAAAGGCGATCCCGGGCAATCCGGCGTGCCGCTAGAGCCCGAGTAGTTGCATCGTGAGCGTACTCAGTAGGAGTGTCAGTATGCGAAGACAGAAGAGTGTCAAAACGCAAAGTTGGGGTGACGGCCGTACAAGAGATAGAAGGGAGAAAAGCCAGCGGTGCCATGTCGCGACGAGTTGTAGGCAAACGTCACGTAAGGCAAAGTGGCATCCCAATCACGATGATCTGCGGAGACATGTATCGATAGCATTGTCGTCAGTGTGCAGTTAAGGCGCTCAGTGAGTCCATTTGTTTGCGGTCGGTAGGCAGTGGTAAGTTTATGACGTGTGGAACACGAGCGAAGAATGTCATCCATGACCTTTGTTGGGTTCGGAAAGAAGGTCGCTGATGGCATCCCACCGCTGCCACCAGTTGTCAAGGGTCGGAAGGAAGGAAGGTCGCTGGAGGATACGGGAAAACAAAACATGGGTTTATGGTATTATTTACACATATTTACAGAAAAGAAGGGTGGTGGTTGAACGTTACATAGTTCAGAGCGACGTCCAGCACTCTGCCGGCGTCGTTTTAAGCCCTGTCGGGCTCCTCCTCTCCGAGTGGAGCACCAATCACACACACACAACAGGTGAGGGGGACAAGCATGCATGGTCCACATGAACACTGCACTGTGGTGGCGCCAGCAGGGCTCTTCCTCGTCGTGTGTGTGCCGCTATTCGAGAGTTCCCACGATCCTGGCAGCAGACTTCAAAGGGTCCACCGCACAGCTCGCCCAATTAGCGGGACGATCTGCGGTGGCCGTCGCGGTCTCTTTCAGGAAGACGCCGTCCCTGTTGCCCTCTTTCGTCGTGGCGTCGCGGCGACACGACGTCTCCTCTTCCGGCCAGCACGGACAATGCCTGGCGGGCATAGGCAGTCGGCCGGTCGGCTACTTGACTGAGGATTAAAGAAGCGCCGCTCCGCCGTCAGCTCTGGTGCCGGCCACGCCAGCTTTCCTGTCGCCCGATGAGTCGCCGAGGCCATCAGTCACGCTGCTGCTTGAAGGGACGACAAAAAGGTCCGCATTTGAAGGACGGGAACTCGCCTTTGCTTGCTGCTTGGTCTGGATAATTGCTCAAATCTTCGACAGCGTCTGTCAGACTGGGCGCCGAAGGGATTGAGCCTCCCCCTTGGACCAGCTTACGCACAAAGGCGTCTGCTCAGACGAACTTCCAGGCCAAACTTAACACCTTGGAGAGAAATGAACGACCACGGTCAGTCAGAAGTTCACGTGGTGCTCCATGGCGGAGAATAATGTCAAGGAGAAAGTCTGTGACATCAGTAGCACAGCTTGTTGGTAGCACTCGCGTGATGGCAAAGCGTGTCGCGTAGTCCTCTGGCCACCACTACCCACTTATTCTCACTCAGAGACGTTGTAAATGGCCCAATGAGATCGAGGCTGACGCGGTAGAACGGGTCTGTTGAAATGTCGATTGGCTGAAGTGGGCTTGGTGGTGCCAATGAAGGATGCTTGCGGCGCTGGCAAGACTCACAAGATGCAACGTATCGGCGCACAGAGCGGTAAAGGTCGGGCCAGAAGAATCAACACCGTACGCGGTGATACGTTGCGGGCTGCTCCGAGATGCCCAGCAGTTGGGGCATCATGATGTTGTTCGAGCACAGTGGAACGGAGCGTTGCAGGAACTACCAGGAGAAGTTCTGGGCCTTCGGTGCTTGTGTTGCACCGGTAGAAAATTTTGTCATGGAGCGTGAACAGGCGAAGGGAAGGATCCGAGGTGTCAGAAGCTAGACGGCGTATGATAGACCACAAATTGGCATCACTGAGTTGTTCCCTACGTATGTCCGTGAAATCAGAAATGGCGAAGACACAAGCATCAGAATCGTGCGCTGACAGGTGAGGGGGATCGACGGGATGGCGAGATAGACAGTCAGCATCGTGGTGCATTCGGCCAGACCTGTAACTCACGTCAAAGCTATATTCCTGTAGCTTTAAAGCCCAACGACCCAGGCGTCCAGAAGGATCTTTGAGGGAGGACAACCAGCAAAGGGCATGGTGATCCGTGATGACCAAAAAATGCCAGCCGAACAAGTATGGTTGGAATTTTCCAACTGCCCATACAAGAGCGAGGCACTCGCGCTCAGTGATAGAAAACTTGCACTCGGACGAGAGAGGAGGCGACTTGCGTAGGCGTTTACACGATTTTGACCCTGTAGACGCTGGGCGAGGACAGCGCCAATACCGTGCCCGCCGGCCTCGGTGCGAACTTCAGTGGGCGCTGAAGGATCTAAATGACCTAAGATGGGCGGGGAAGTGAACAACACAATAAGTCGGCGAAACGAGTTGGCTTGCTGGGGACCCCCCAATTAAACGGCGTGTGCTTCTCAGTAGCTGTGTCAAACGATGGGAAATGTCGGCGAAGTTGTTGTGGACGAAACACCGCAAATAGGAACAGAGGCCGACAAAGCTCCGTACATCTTTCGTGGAACGTGGTGTGGGGAAATCTTTGACGACGCGAATTTTGTCGGGATCGGGTTGCACGCCTTTAGCAGTGACAAGATGGCCTAGCACAGTGATTGTTTGGCTGCCGAAACGGCATTTGGAGGAGCTGAGCTGTAGGCCTGCCCTTCTGAAAACTTCCAGAACAGCTGACAGACGGCTAAGGTGACTTTCGAATGACGGCGATAATACAATGATGTCATCGAGATAACAGAGGCACGTTGACCATTTGTAACCCCGTAGCAGGGAGTCCATCATTCTCTCAAATGTAGCGGGAGCATTGCATAAGCCAAAGGACAATAACCTTAAACTGGAAAAGTCCATCCTGTATAACAATGCAGTCTTTTCACGGTCTAATTCATCGACGGAAATCTACCAGTATCCTGAACGCAGGCCGATAGAGGATAAGTAGGCAGACCCGTGCAAGGCAGTCGAGGGCATCGTCAATCCGTGGCAGTGGGTAGACGTCCTTGCGCGTGACCTTGTTTAAGTGATGGTAGTCGATGCAGAAGCGCCAGCTACCATCCTTCTTTTTTACTAGAACGACTGGTGAGGCCCATGGACTGCAAGATGGTTCAATGACATCTTTTGTGAGCATTTTCTCAACTTCACGTTGGATGACTTGTCGCTCTGCATGTGACACGCGATAAGGACGTCGTTGGATTGGGCTGGCGTGTCCAGTGTTGATCCTGTGAGTAAAAACTGACGTCTTTCCTAAAGGGCTGTCGCCAAAGTTGAAGATGTCCCTGAAGGATACTGTCACGGACGGCCATTTCTGGCGACAACCGCGTCACGGCAATTAACGGGCGCCGTACGCCCACACTGACCGTGAGAGCGGCGGGCGCATGAAAGGGAGCCGAGAAGTGCAGAATGGGGTGCTCTTCTTAGAACGTCGCCGCCGACGGTTAATCCTTTTGTAACTGCGGCGGCGTCTGCAAGGTCGTAGAAGGCCGCGGTTATACCCCGAACAAGGATTAGACTACGAGACGCACCGGCTGAGAGCCAAACGGTTGACCGTTCCCACGGGGAAAAGCGTGGGAAACGCTCTGGTGGCCAAGCCGTATGACAACAACCCGACAGGTTGTCACTCTCGCTAGTTGAGGGCCCTCTCCCAATTAAAAAGGGGTGGGGTCAAAATATTTTGGGGCGGAGTTTCCATCAATTAAACGCACATGATTGGACCCATGTAGAGGTCTCTTGTCCCCAAGGAAGAGAGCGAGGAGACACGAGGGGGCATTAAGCGCAGGATTTTGCCCTGCTAGGCAGACTAGTCGCTGACCAACATGGTGTAGAAACAGATCAACAAGCATCTCTTCTAGAAGTTTTTAGTGTGGCTCTGTATCGGCTGGCCACCTAAACTTAGCCGTTCGTCTAGTTGTGACGCGATATTAACGTCTGCAACGTAGACATCGGGACTTCGCCTCGCGTTAGCTCAACCTGCTCGAAGTCACCTGCAAGCACTAGCCTCCCGGAGCCACCAGCGTTGCAACACCGCCGACATCGCAGTCGTGCCAGAACTCTCTTCGACTTCTCGCATCCGATCGTCGGGGACGCAACGCTGCCGGTCGTCACAGGTATGCCTTCACCTGCTTACATCTTCGAACTTTCTTCTCCGTAGTTCTATTGTTGCTAGATTGTGTAGCTTGTAATAGTTCTCTCTCGTAAGCTGGTTTATTCTTTTTGGTTTTATATATTTTTAGTTGTATCAAGTGTTGATGTATTTTGTTAGTTGTATTGAAGTGTTGTATTAGATCCCGTGTGCTGCAATATCACTAGAGTAAACTTGTTTTGTTTTCTCACGTCTCTGATCTCTTCACTGTCCCTGCTTGCGTACGGAACGAACTAACCTGCTGTCATTCCCGTCGCCGACTTCGCGCTGGCGACTCTGAGTGGCAGCTTGTAACAGATACCAAGATATGCTGGAGATCGGCTACCTGTGCTGGAAAGAGGTCTGGCGCGATCATCTTGTCAAAGTCGGCATCAGTGGAGCTCTGTGAAGAGGATGCAGTAGCGGGCAAATGAGCGTCTGCAATAAATGCAAAAACAGAATGTTCACTGATCGAAGAGACGTTGGCTAGAGTCATGCCATCTGGAACAACTTGAGCGCACCAGCTGAAGTTCAGTACCGGTAGCGACGCCACATTATTCGTAATCGTCAACAGAGTGTGAGGAAGGGCAACATTTCCGTCTAATAACACGTCCAAAATCGGTGCCAGCACATAATCGCCGTCGGGTACCGGAGGAAAAGACTTCACGGTTACATAGGTAACAGCTTGGGGCGCTAGGCGAACGTATTCGACATAACACAAACGTGGTTGAGGTATAGTCGGAGTTTCATAGCAATAAGGTAGGTCAAGCTGAAGCAAGCCTTTAGATTCCACAGTCAATTAAGGCAGAGTGCGCGGCAAGAAAGTCCATGCCCAGGATGAGTTCGTGAGAGCACTTCTTGAGCACGGCAAAAAGCACAGTTGTGGGGCGGTAAGCAACACTAACACGTGTGGAGCACATGCCAAGCACAGGAAAAGTTCCACCATCGGCGACTTGGATGAGTGGCACTGTGGGCGGTGTTAAAACCTTTTTAGGGCGGCGGCGAAGCTCCGAGTTCATCACCGAAATGTGAAACCCTGTGTCTACAAGGGCAACAAGTGCATCGCCTACTTTAACGTCTATGAGGTTGCGTCGTGTCGGCATAGTCAGAGGATTTGGCTGGCGAATCGTTGATGCAGCAGTATCTTGCCTTTGCGTTCTTCGTTAGGTTCTAGGGTTGTCTCGTACCCTGTGCGTCGAAGGACGGCTTGCCCTGTGGGTGACAGCTTTAGTCTCTCGACCTGGTTGATGAGGTGTGCTTAGGTAGGTTCTTCCCACATATTGTGAACTCCCATGCGAAGCAATCGGTCAGTGGAAGTGGCTGGCGGCAGTCCTCGGGCAAGCTTTGGAACAAAGCCTTTCGTATAAGCAGATTACGTTTTTGTTTCTCCTCAGTCTTCAGGTTGAGGTAGGGAGCTCCGTACGTTATGCGGCTGTAAAGGAGAGCTCTTACCCTTTTTAGGGTGTCGTGCTCTTTGAAGCCACTGCGGCGGTTAGCCACCCTCCGAATTAGGTGAGTGAGCTGTGTCGCGGTGTTCTGCAGCCGGGGTAGGGCAGCGGAGCCAGACCCATCTTTATGTATATGCAGTCCAAGAACTCGAAGTGTGTCAACTTGTGGTATTTGGACTTCGTGTAGACAGACTTGTGGATCAGGTGCGTCTTAGCTTGGTGGTCTACCCCGGGTGTGGGCCGCACTAACAGTTCTGACTTTTCCGGAGCACATTGGAAGCCACAGGTCTTGAGATATTCTTCAGTGATGTTAACTGCCTCTTGAAGTCGGTCCTCCTGTTCACCCGTGCTTGCACCTCTTGTCCACATAGTGATATAATCGGCGTATAACATGTGATGTATCTCAGGGACAGCGTCCAAGAGACGTGGGAGCTTAAGGAGGGCCAAGTTGAAATGTAGTGGTGATATCACTGAACCCCGCGGTGTGCCCTTGTTAGGGAGTTGAAAAAGCTCGCTCCGTATATTAGCAATCCCTACAGTGGCTGTGCGGTTGGTGAGGAAAGCCAGCATGTAGGCGTATGTTTTGGCACCGCAGCCGACATTTTCAAGGCTACGCAGGATGGCTTCGTGGCTCACATTGTAAAATGCGCCCTTTACGTCCAGAGCTAGAACAGATGACTTACTGTGCTTGCTGAAGCGGAGAAGAATATCTTCCTTCATCTGCAAGAGGACGTCTTGTGTGCTGAGCATTTGGCGGAAGCTGAACATGGTGTTCGGCCAGTGACCCGACCGCCACTGCTGGAATTGAGCCCGCGACCTTCGGGCAAGTAGCCAAGCACCGTAACCACTGCACCACAGAGGCACTGCCTTGGTTGCAATAACGTTCCATGTAGAATGATTTATCATCACTGAACGCACATTGATCCTCAGCGGTGATGCAGTCAGCTACTGCCAAGTTCCAACCAAGTGAGCACTCAGCTGTTTGCTTTAAAACAATAATATAATATACATATACCTTCAAAGCAACGTACGCCGCTGATAATTGACCAGGCGTGTAGAAGTGTGCAGGGACACCGGGCAATAAAAATATCTGAAGTTTCAAAGTTTCTTATTAGTGGTTCTCTCAAGAGAAGGAATTCACTGGGCATCGGCCATTTAAATTCATGGAAGTGAACAAGCAATTTTTCTTATAAACCACAGTATTAATTCTGATGCAGTTGGTTAAATTCCTAGGAGGCACAATTTGTTCATGACTAAGTCAGGGAAAAACTCAATGCACAAAGAACAATGCCCTTGCATGCTTACACAATACAATACAATAAATTACAGACACAAAAAAAAACAGAAGCAACACAAATGAAACGCGTTTTGATTATCACAACAGTGTGTTCAATAAAACTAAATCTTTTATTAAAAATGGGAAATGAGAAAACAACAAGATTCCAACAAGATATTTTCTCTGCGAGAAATCTACGTTTCATAAAAAACAAACTTCACTGAACTATTTTATATGAAAACGATGAATGCCATTGAAGTACGTCTTTAAGAGACATATATGGCATGATTTATAATAGAGTGTTAAAACTCACTGATCTAATTGAAATGACGAAACAACGTCATCATACAGGTGCCTCAATGAGAAATCACGAAAAAAAGTATTAAGACACTGGTGCATGGGTACTCCATGTTAAAATAAATATATCACAATGTAAGCCATAGGTTTGAACAAGATAGGTCAAGAAGGCGGCCAGCCACACCATTTTCAGTCATGACTATTAGCTTTTGCATAAATGATAAGACATCATGATCACTTAACAAAGAACATACTTAACAAGAAAGATTACTTAACAAGAACATTAAACACAACTAAAAGAGATAAAAAGCATGCCCTTAATGTCCTTATATGTCAAAAGGGACATTATTTATATATGAGTAGGCACTCTTTGTAGGTAGATGTCCCTTTTCACAAGAAGCATATTGTGTTTTTGTATCGTTCTCAACTATCAATACATGCCCTGTGAAGAATACAAACCTGGGCTCCCTTGGGAGTCCAAGTGAGTCCTTCGTATGTCTCTATCATGCACGTCAACCTATTTTATGCCGTGTTATTAGGTTACCGTGAAAACCAACATATAAATATCTGGCTCTGGACCACTCATGATTGAATAATACACAATAAGAGAACAGTTTTGCCATCTTCAGTTATTTTATATGTACCTATTTAAATATGTTCTATTGATACTCAGGAAACATAATAGAATGAAAGCTCTAATGTTTGTATTTATCTGAAGTGCAAAATGGCTCATAACAGAGTTGATGGAACAAAGAAATGCAGCAAAACTTATGATGTTTGATAAAGACTTTAACTGCTTTGCATGGCACGGATAAACATAGAGGACATTTTTTTGTTTTATTACAGAGGTGCTACTTGGTTTATCTTTTAAATAATACATGGTTTGCCAAAAAGAATAGCAGGGTCACATTAGGTCACAACTTCATAAAATCAGGTTTCGTTATATCTATCTTAACTGCTTTGGGAAACTGGTCATTTTTATATACTTAAATGTTTTTGTCACGGTTAATACTCTGACAAACAACACAGAATTATTACCATGGGCAGTGGGTGATTAAGAACGAGCAGTAGGTGCTGAGGCATGTGACTAGTTATGAAGTTACTACCAGATGGCACAAGGCTATAAAAAAGAAAAAAAAAGTTGACTTGAGTGCATCAATGACCTACAGTGCAAGCACAACATTTTTAAGCAGACCTACCTACAGGTGGTTGCAAAGAAACTGGGATCACCTGAGTGTTTGACACAGTAGTATTGGACATAGATAGATCAGGTACTGAAAAGCACAAAGAAAACCACACCAGCACACTTCAATGAGAAAGAGAAAAAACTAACGAAGTTATAACTTTCTCATTATAATGAAAAATTGTGCCTTTTTTTAAGTGAGGGGCAGTGCCAGGATTTTTTCTGTTGGAGAAGCACCCACGTCCTCTAGTGGGGCAGGAAGGTGGGTAACAAATGCATTTTGTTTTGACTTTGTTTGCTGTTGGGGGTGAAGGGTGTGGGTGTGCAGGCGAGAATTTGGGGGGGGGGGGGGCTCCAGCCCCACTCGTAGCCCCCACTAGGGCCACTGTCAGCCCTCCTCCTGAGCCTAATATTTGTCACCATAGCAAATGCTTTGGGGCAAATAGCGCAGCCAGCATCACCTTATATACATCTCAGCTACTGTTGGTCTAGCAAATTGACCAGAATTTTTGGGCTACTGGCCACAGTTTACTCACCAGCTACGTGTGACATCACTTTGAATGCTCCATGGTTGGGGATGACGTACTTCAGGGCATCTGGGGTAAAAAAGATTTAAAGTTTAGTTTTTTGAATGCTTGAGGTGAGCACTTGTGAGAGCTGGATTCAGATATCATACATTGGTAATATTTCACAGAATCGGTCTTCTTATGTGCCACTGAGTTGTGCTAAGAAGATAGCTGCTGCTTCAGGCACGTCACTGTCATGTGAGAAGTGGTTTACTTGAATTTTCAGCAAAATCACTTACTGTAAGGAAACAGCAGCACAAAAAATGTTAAAGCAACAATTGACGCCTTGAAACTCGGCACCGTTCACAGCAGACACAGAAACAGCAAAGAGCAGAAAAGGGTTAGTTTAGGATAAACAACGCTAAGCTGAGTCTCGTGGAGAGACTGCGCATAAACAACCCATTTCATTCTGTCGCTTAACTGACAGACATAAATGCACCTATTTCCTTCTCCCCTAATGCAGAAGGCTACATAAAGCATTCTAAATTCTTTTTTTTTGCAATAGCAATTACCTGGACACCCTCGGCTTATTTTTGCCGTCACTGTCATGTCCCGTATGTGTGTATATATGCACTCACACGTACATACTGTTAGATAAAAGGGGCATTCCAAAACGTCTCTGGCTCCACTTTCATTCTGAAGCAACAGAAAAAATTGCTCGGATCAAGTCCAGGACTATTTGGGAAGTTGCTGCTGCAGTTGTACCTGTGAATTCGGATTCCAGCTTAATGCGCACCGCCACTTTCATCTAGACGGACGTACTAAACTCACTGCCCCAGATGAGTTGTGGTGACACTGGCGCCGTTAAAACGTAGCCCGGCTTCGTCGTCACAACAGCATATATTTCCCCTGGGACCTTGCGGACTGACGTCATGAACTTGTTGCTGCACAACTTCCGTGCGGAGTGCCTACAGAATGTGCCGGCGATAGCCATTGGAGACTTCAACGTTAATGCACTTCGACATGAAAACCAGTGGCTTTTCCCATTTCTCGATGCCAAACTTGAACTTTGCCTTGGACGTCAGACGTCATGCAGTCAACTATTTACGACACCTCTTTAGACATTGTGGTCACTGCATTACTGTCAATTTAGGCACAATCGACCATGTTTCCTACATTCTGTAAGGTCCCCAAATCTCCTAGACTTACTACAAAGCTCGATGCGTTGCTATCGCATTCATTGCTTCAACCTTGTGACAAAATTGTGACTTTTTATAGAATACCTGAAGACACATGTAACATTGAAAAGCGGGCAGCATTGGTATCTAAGGCACTGATCTGCACTGATGTAGCATTTACCAGATGAAAGTAGAATTGCGCTACTATTTTCAGCTCTACACATGATGTAACGTATTGCGTGCTCCGGAAGTAATTTTCTTTTGCCTGTTTTTCATTCAGTGCACATGACCACTAATTTATCTAGTGTGTACAAAACTATAGACACTTCTTAGTAACATATACTGCGTCGGTTTTCGTACACATACGGTTAGGGCTTTCAAGTTTATCATGCCAGGCATTCTAAGTAACAACAATCTTTAAAATAAGCAGCATGGAAATGAAATAACAAGTACAGTCATAGGCAATGACTTTCATACTAGTCTTGCTAACGGTGAGCTATGTATATACACCGTTTACCACTGTCTTTGTCAATAGAGTTAAAAGAAACATTCTTGAATAAAGCATGCACTTTATTTGGACAAGCCATACATGATTTTGCTAAACTTTGAGCAGGGGGTGCAAACGGCGAATTTCCCACCCTAAAGCCCCACCAGCACTTGCCCTCATTCAAGCTACAACAGCGCTGTTCCTTCCCCAGCAGTAATGCAACAAGAGTTTGCACTCTCCAAGACAAAATTCTGCTGACGTTCATTAGTACAGTGATTGTAGTTCATGTCAAGACATAATGCGAAAAATAATTAAAAAAGAATTGCAACCAGAACCCACATGTTGGAGCACCAGTATCTTGAAGCAAAATTGTAGTCTGTGGCTGCACAGGAACAACGATCCCACTGTGTAATGGTGTAGGCCCTGTTGCACTTTTCACTGGCACACTTCGTTTTGGTGTGCTGTTGTTGGTGATGATTGCACTTTGAATGGATGATGTAGATGCAACCTGGTCGGCACTGGTGCCCAATACCACATTCTCTGTTGTTCCTGGGTGGTCGAAATTTCCGGAGCCCTCCACTACGGCGTCTCTCATAATCATATGGTGGTTTCGGGACGTTGAACCCGACAAATTATCTGTTGTTCCTGGGGCATGAATGCCATTTGGCTCGTCTCTTCGTGGACTAGCAACTCGAGGTGATTCACGACGCTGTGAGGATATGCCTTGGTCAGCTTGTCTTCTTTTGTCACATGGCTGTACACAGCCGCTTGATGGCGTGGTCTCGCTTGGTACACAACCACTTGACGGTGCGTTCTCGCTCGGGGCCGGTTCTTTTGATGGAAATATATAGTCGGCATCGCATTGCGCCTCAGTTTCTTTTTACCATTGGTCAAGTAGTTTTCAACTGATCATCTGTGAAGTTATCCTGCAAAACAGAACAGCCAAATAGTGGGTAAACAAGGTCCGTGTGATATTTGTGACGAAGCAAAACAAGACTGACGTATTCACATGCAGATGGAAACATGTGAAACAAGGAATGCTACTAGGGCCAATGATTCGAGGTGAATCCTTAAGGCAATGGCCTGTATTCATTCCTGTAGACTCCGCTGACTCAGGAGTACACTTCGTCGAGTACAGACGATTGCTTACTGGCACTGCAACAGTATTTTCATATCTCGTCGAACAGGGAGTAAACATTAAAAAAAATACAGCCAGTATATACCAGAGCACTCGATGAGCTCGTCAATCAGTAGATAGCCCCGCCGCGGTGGTCTAGTGGCTAAGGTACTCGGCTGCTGACCCCAGGTCGCGGGATCGAATCCCGGCTGCGGCGGCTGCATTTCCGATGGAGGCAGAAAATGTTGCAGGCCCGTGTGCTCATATTTGGGTGCACCTTAAAGAACCCCAGGTGGTCGAAATTTCCGAGGGCCTCCCCTACGGCGTCTCTCATAATCATATGTCAGGGGACTCGATGAGCTCATCAATCAGTAGCTAGCCCCGCCGCGGTGGTCTAGTGGCTAAGGTACACGGCTGCTGACCCATAGGTCGCGGGTTCGAATCCCGGCTGCGGCGGCTGCATTTCCGATGGAGGCGGAAATGTTGTAGGCCCGTTTGCTCATATTTGGGTGCACGTTAAAGAACCCCAGGTGGTCCAAATTTCCGGAGGCCTCCCCTACGACGTCTCTCATAATCATATGGTGGTTTTGGGATGTTAAACCTCACATATCATCATCATCAGTCTGTAGATAAGCTTGCTTTATCTTTATTGTCTTATTGCAGAAATTTATTGCAGTAATTGACAGTTCACTTGGAATGTTACCACTAATCACTGAAGCCGGCCTGAATTCAGCTTCTTCACAAATTATCAGCCATAGTGAATTGTGTAAAAATGATACTTCGCATAAGCGGGTGCTTCTTGACATCGGTCTCACGCGACGTTCAGGCACTGACTGGCCAAGAGGAAAGTGATAGAAGGCCTTCCCGTTTTCCGAGCGGTTTTTGCATCCGGGAACACCACAGCCGGTCATTTATCACGTTCTCCAACGGCATATATTGAGAATCGGAATCTTGCGCCAGGCTGCCTCTCACATTTCGCAGTGTACGGGTACTGCCAACCCACAACAGCGCCGAAATGATACAAAAACGTACTTGCATTATAGGCTCGCGAACTACTCGATCCACGATAGTGTGCCATTAAAGCTATAAGTAAGTAAGGTATGTTGATTAATAAAAAAAGAACTTAATTTATATTTATAATTCTGTACAAAACTCTCTGTTCAGAGTACAGTGTACTTGTACACTGTATTTTGGAGCATTAAGAACGAATGATTACATAACTCCCCCCCCCCTTTTTTTTTTTTTCGCGGTCGGTTAGAGTGTTTCGACGCTCGCTCACGCGCATCGAGGCACCCTACGGTTGGTTGTCTTTGCCCGCCACCTACATTCGCGTACGAATACCACTTCGTTTTTCTTGGTGGCGTTCTCTGTTGCGAGATGGCGCCACCCTTCTAAGTAGGCTGGATGGTAGTAATATATTAACGTAAGTATATTCTATTTTGTTAATTAAAACGCTGGTTGAAATCATAGCTGGAGTCAATCAGAGAACACCTACCACTTACAGCACAGTTCAAGTAGGCTCCACGACTAATGATTAAGGTAGTTTTTTGTTTTTTTCTTTAACAGATGAAAGGCCATATCAGTGGACGGAAAGTAAAACTAGGTGAAAAAGAGAGTAGTTCGCGGGCTTACCAGCCTCATGAGCACGTGTTTCGCATGGAGCGGTGTCAGATATATGCGGTACTTTCAGTGCGATACATCACCTAAACCATCAGAGAGACATGCATGTGAGAGCTCATCTCAACTTTTATGTTCCTTGAAGATAACCGCGGGTTAAACATAATATGCGTATGTAATTGGCTTGGCCACACCGTCTTGGTTCTAAGGTGCTGTGCTTCAATTGACTGTTAGATATAACTTTACCAGGCCCGTCCAGCTTGCAAAGGGTCGCGGCTTAACTATAATTCCACTTTTTAATGAGGCAATGACGCACGTGCATTAAAATTTCACCCGGTAAGGATATGCAGTTCTTCTGAATGTCACGCCTGAGAGATGAATAATCGTTGAGCCAGGCTTCTTCGGCCTAGGTTTTACACCACCTTACTGGCAAGTTCCCGCCATGCTTGCCGGAATAATATGAAATGTATTCGTATTTTCCACCCGGCTTTGCGTTTAATAACGTATAATTGAATACTTACAAAAAGTGCACCTATCTTCTGAAAACGATTCCTACTCCGCTATATAAACATAATTTTATTTGATTGATTGATATGTGGGGTTTAACGTCCCAAAACAACCACATGATTATGAGGAGACGTCGTAGTGGAGGGCTCCGGAAATTTCGACCATCCTGG
>WOVY01008722.1:0-21028 GCA_013436015.1 Rhipicephalus annulatus | reverse complement strand
TTTGCTCCTGGATGGACGTTCATGGGCACCTCATCGTGACTTGCATCCGATGTGGCCTCTCTACAAGGAACTGTGTTTGAAGGAGACAGAAATGAAACCTGCTGTGATTTCCTTAAGTCGGTTATTTCAGCCCTGAGTTGCTCGACAATTGCCCTCAGGTAAGCATTTTCCCTTTGCATCTGTGCATATATATCTGAGTGTTGCTCTGGATTGGTACCCCCCCTTTACCTCTGGTTGGGAGACCTTGATCTTGGATGCCCAAGTCTGGTGCTGATTTTCCTTGCTGCACACCACTGCGGACGGTAGGCACCCGTGAGTTAGAACGGCCCTTGGATGTAGAATGTCCATCTGGATCTCGAACGGCCCCTTGCACTGCCTCTGGAACGGGCTCGCCCTCGCGGTGGTTGTAGCTGTTGGCTGACGCACGTGGGCGCCAGCTGCTGCTCGGGCGCTCAGTCGTAGCGCGGCCGCCTGCAGTGGCTGGTAGCGATGAGAAGTCTCCTCCACTATCTGTGAAGTTCATGTCGTCAGGCTTTTGTTCCGCAAATTCCATCGTATATTGCATACGTCGCTCTCGTCTTCGTCGACGAACGATGTAGGGCACTTGGAAACGATGCACTTGGAAACACGTCTTCTTTGCCGTGAGATGTGGACCCCCACACAACTTGCATTCTGGAGTGCAGACGTGATCCTCCGAAGGAGGTGACATACCACACCCTCTACAGACGGCCTCCTCTGGATGGGGACAAACATCGGCTCGATGACCTAGCTTTCCACAGGCATAACAGACATCAGTCTGTCGACGATACAGGTTGCAGCGAACCAAACTATTTCCGCATATGACGTAATTTGGCACTTTTAGTCCGTCAAAAAGGATGATCACCGTGGTGGAATTCTTGATTCTTTTCACTTGGAGTGCAGTCGGGTTCCTTGGGTGTACAATAAGTGAATAAATTTGTTCTTGACGATGTCCGCGTCAACACCTCTTATGATACCTTTGCAGGTGTCATCGGGGGCAGCTCGGTAGGCACTAACATCAAAACTGGCGGTACCGAGAGTAATGGTGGTGATCTTGGAATGCGCTCTGGCGTTCCTCTCCGCTGGAGTGCTTATAACTGCAATGTTCTGCATCATATTCGGGCATACCACGTCTTCCGTGACTTCTTGCTCACTGAGCGCTGCGGCCACTGCGAGTGCCTTCGCGAACTTAATTTGACTCGTAGTTCTTATGTCCAGGCCATTTCTAGGTCTCACGATGACTCGATGGTGATCTCTTGGAAGGTAAGGAAGTCTAGAAGCAGCGATAAGACGCTTCTTCACCGCATCCCGGGAGCGCTGAGGCGACCACGCGTCGCCATGCATGGAGACGCTTGCTTGCGTCTCGGTCCTGGGGGTATGCGTCCCACTTGAAGATCATCGGGAGTGATATCCTTCCCATCGACAGAGACTTGCATACACATTCCATGCGTAGAGTGCTGAAACACCCTTCCCAGAAGGGCTGGCGGCCACTCCGCCGTAGCCTCAGCCTAGCGGGCTCAGTTGAGCAGATGGGCAAACAGAAGAGTCTCGAAAAAGGGTTAAAAAGCTCACCCACAGTGAAATACTTGGTATCGGTGTAGTCCGTGCGGTTTTATGCGTCGACTGGCACCAAAAGACGCTTACAAATGCACAAAAAACTGCCCAAAAACATTTTCGAACGCGGAGCCGATGTTTTCACATCCACACGAAACGGCGTCTCCCTGGTGGCCCACATGAAGCTGATAAACTTGTAAAACTCGCTGGAATGCTTTGTCTTTTAACTGGAGACGATGGTGGCGATTTATTCAAAGCCTCCCTTACGCACCCTCGCTCGGGCGAAAAGAGTGATGTCACAGCGGCTGCGAACAGGCCTTAAAATATTCTTCTAGGTGGCATGGCTTTTGCCATATCTCACTTGTCTACCTTTAGGCACGTCTAAAAAGGTGCTGCCTTACGAGTCTGTTTAAATGCGGAGTATTTCTCAGTCTCGTGATGTCGCGCTTCGGAGGCGGCGCCGGCGTCGTCGACACCCACACTGCACATGCTCGCGTTTTGTGCCGTCTAGAAAGACACCCGCAAAACAGTCACCCGCCTCCCCCTCTCTCGCTTCGCAAGGTTGAAGAAGAAGCGTCTGCTATAAGGAAGAAAAAAAAACTACTGCGGATCAACTTCTTGAGGCCATGTGCGAGCGCAATTTAGAGAAGTGAAAAAATATAGTGGTCAAACAATGTACGACAGAGGTAGGTGGTGGTATAAAACATTTATTTCAGAAAAAGTCTACTAGAGAGTGCCGACGTGGCCCATCGGCGTGCTAGAGTGGCCAGACCCTATTCCGGGACGCCAGTGGAGCTGGAAGCCGCCCGTGCGCGCTCCACCAAGGAGCGTTGCGCAGCCAAGGTAGAGCAGCCGAGCAGGTGCTCCTCCCAAGCCTCTCTAGTTGGGATAGGAAAAGGGGATGAGAAAGGGACGGGATTAACTGGGCACGATGCTACGACGTGATATGTGTCGGCGAGGACATGACAGGTTGAGCAGGTGTCATTGATTTCCGGCAAAAAGCGCCTGGCGACCGCTGGACTGATAAAGGTGTTAGTCTGCAGGCGGCGTAGCAGTCATTCGTCCGCTTTCTCCAAACCGCGAGCGGGGTCCGGGTAGAGGCGGCGCGAAGCCCGGTAATAAGCCAAAATTTCGCGAAAGCGCGTCAAGTTGGTATTGCCAGATTCCGTCTCGGGACTTGGAGGTGCAACAGCCCGGACAGAAGAAGCGCGGGCAGCATCATTTGCCGCCTCGTTGTCGGGCAGGCCCAAGTGGCCTGGGGTCCAGACTATACGAATGGGATGAGGGTTAAAGCGCCAAGAGGCTGCCTGTAGTAGGCTAGCCGCCAGCGGTGCAATAGAACCCTGAAGGTACTGAGAACAGGTCGAGCGCGAGTCCGTCAGGATGGTGCGTGAGGCAGGGTGAGAGGCAGCCAAAGCTATGGAAACCTCTTCAGCGTGCGTTACTGTGTCTGCTCGAAAGGAGAGGCCATCGACGTGTTTGCCCTCTGTAATCACGGCAGCCGTGAAGTGACCCGAGGGGGAGGGACCCGAGACGTCCACGTAGAAAACACCAGGATGATCGGAGTGTCACGTATGAAGGGCCGCGGCGCGTGCTAGTCTACGGCCAGGATAGAGGTCGGGGTTCATATGACGGGGTAGAGGTTCCACCCATAGCTTTTGACGCCAGAGCTCTGGTACCGGCTGCAGAGGGTCTTGGTCAGATATCGGGTTAAGGCCAAGTCTGTGTAGAAGACGGCGCCCTGAAGGCGTCTGCGACAGTCGATTGATTTGGTTAACGCGATGAGCTTCGCGCATCTCTGCAAAGGTGTTGTGTACCTCCAGAGCAGCGAATCGGCTGTTGGAAGTTGCAATAGGTAGGTCCAGAGCGCGTTTGTATACTGAACGAAGAAGGACGTCCAGCTGGTGCTGGTGTCGAAGACGCAGGCGAAGGGAAGGCAAGGCGTAGAAGACGCGACTGATCACAAACGCGTGGGCCAATCAGAGGGACTGAGACCCGCGGAGGCCGCCGCGCTTGGTAGACACTCGCCGTATCATGCGGCTCACCTGCTCGCTGGTGCGTCTGAGGCCTGCTATTGTGCCATTTGGATCCAAGGACGATGTGAGGTGAAGGCCAAGAACCCAAATATTTTGCACTGACGGGACGGGCCTGGACGGAAGAAAAATTTTAGGCGGCGGTAGCGGAGAGACTGAAAGAAGAGCCGATTTAGCTGGAGAGCACTCCAGGCCGCATAAACCAGCGTAGGTATCCACCAGAAGGGCAGCCTTTTGCAGGCGTTCTTTGATTTGCGCTAGGGAGCCGGTGTTGGTCCAGATTGTGATATCGTCCGCATATAGTGTATGTTGTATTTCCTCGACCTCGCTTAGAAGAGAGGGGAGGTTCATCATCGCCAGGTTAAAAAGCAGAGGAGACAGGACTGCCCCTTGAGGTGTACCCCACGTGACTAATAAGTACGGACCGTGTTCGGTAGAATTAAGGCGAATGAAGGCGGTGCGATGTGATAGAAAGGCGCGAATGTAGTTGAAAGTCTTCTGCCCGCAGTTTGTGGTAGACAGGTTAGTGAGTATAGTGCTGTGTTTGACGTTGTCGAACGCCCCGCGGAGATCGAGAGCGAGCACGGCTTTATTGTTATGGCGCATAGTAGTCGGCTCTATGATATCGTGTTGAAGCTGGAGCAGGCCGTCCTGCGCCGACAGATGCGGGCGAAAGCCAAACATCGTGTCGGCAAAGGTCCTCCTGGCCTCCAAGTAGGCGGAAAGGCGTTCGCGAACCATGGTTTCCATGAGTTTGCCTGCGCAGGACGTAAGTGAGATGGGTCTCAGTGCCTCGATACTAACGGAGTTTGCCGATTTTGGTATGGTATGAATGTCACGACCGGTGTGGTCCATTCCGTTGGCAGCGGAGAGCCTTCCCATATCGAATTTATAAGGTGGAGTAGCGAGAGGTGTGCTTGGTCGGGAAGATTTGCCAGGAGCGATGCTGTGATTCCGTCGCGTTCCAGGGGCCGTGCCCCGTGTACGACGGAGACGAAGACGCGGAGTTTAGAGAAGCCGAAATCGGGCAGTCTTGTCACACAGAATGCTGGGGTTTTGTTTGTGCAGAGGCCTTGGCTTCTTTGCATTCATCGGGTCAACAATGCAGTATAGTTAGATTTTTTGTACCTCTCGCTCGTTAAAATTACTAATATCAAGCTTGCCATTCCTAGGTGTCTATAAAGTGTCAGTTACCTGTGGCACATACCCGCACACCTACGGCTCATACCCGCCTATGGTGTAGGGTTACGTGCCACACTTGTCTGGTGCACAGGGTCTGACGGCATACGCAAAGGGACAAGCACATTATTTATATAATTAATAATGAGACATGTTTATTGAACCATCTTACCCTCAAATAATTGTGGCTAATCGCAAGGCGGTGATCACTACACCACCGAGATGTAAATAGATGTATAGGTAGATAGATAGAGAGCTAGATAGATAGATAGATAGATAGAAAGAAAAAAAGTGCCTGCAGTACGTGAAGAAATGCTTTGCAATAACTAACACTACCATGCGTGGTTTAGGAAGTCGGCATTGGCATGGTGTTAGCCTCCCTTGTACCACACAGAGAAATTGAATTTCTGAAGTGTTCGACCATACCAGTGGTCATTTCTGTTAAACATTTTCGTCTGATTTAGCTAAACAAAATAGTGTGACGAGTTTCAAAAATAAAGGTACAACAAGAGGAAGGCGTGCTGCCAGCGTGCACCAAGCCGGTACTTTCCTTTTCTGCGGTTCAGTATGCCTGCTGACTTGCGTTATCTTTCGATTCTGATAGAGAGTATGCTCCTCGATTTTCTCGTTCATATGACAGGACAGAATCTCTTCCACGGTTACTCGCGTCGCATTGACCTAGTAAAAAGAGAGAGTAATAGCGTGCTGCGAGATATGGTTCGCTGACAAATACCTTTTTAAAGACGATAGCCTTTCTTGGGGGCCTTCGACGCAAACATTTTTCTGCTGCCGGCCTGCCTGCCTGCCTGCCTGCCGGCTTGCCTGCCTGCCTGCCTGCCTGCCTGCCTGCCTGCCTGCCTGCCTGTCTGTCTGTCTGTCTGTCTGTCTGTCTGTCTGTCTGTCTGTCTGTCTGTCTGTACACTTGTCTATTTGTCCGCACATAACGACACCGGGGACTTGAAACGGCCGACCCGATCCTCAGCGCCCACCAATGTTGCCCAAGCTTTAGCGTTCATACTTGTGCAATAGTCAATTAATAAGCAATTATTGCGCATGTCTGGGGCACCATAACAGCACGTATGTATTCTGCATGTGCATCTTTCACTAGAAACGGCATACATAAGTAATTATAAGGACCGTAACGCTTATCACGCTGTGCTGACTACGCAATGGTTGCACGAAAACGCTATTGTTTCCAACGCTTTGCTAAGACGAGACGGTGGAGGCACCTACCCGTCGCCTTGCGTTCTACGCCTTGTCACTTCTGAGATGGGCGCACACATCCGTCTCAGAGCTGCGTGCTTCGTTCTCCAAGAGAACTGCAAGATGGCGCTCACGTCTCACGTGTGACGTGACTTGATGTGCTCGTTCGCCTCCGCTGCACGCTCAAGGCACTCTAACGCAGCGCCTCGATAATACCATTCAGCAATTATATTGCGCAAAACGCCAAAGAAATATTTCACTCTCTCCACACACAAGACGCAATCCACACGCTCTCTCCACACGCAATCTGCAATTGTCGTCGAAAGACGACATTTGCAGATTGACATGCAGATACGGGTCATTTATTTTATTCAGAGAAAAGTGTATTTTTATGCGTTATTGCAACGTGTGGTAGTTGACTTAGTTTTGCACATAGGGAAAGTGAGGAATAAGGTTCTTTCTGAAGTTAGAATGTAGCTTTTGTAGTGGTCTAAGCCCAAAACAGAACCCACGTTAAGGTTTGTTTTAAAAAAATCTTTTGATTGCCTCAACTTCACTTCAAAAGGGTTGATCACTGGGTGTGAGCTTTCTAGCGCCACTGTTTTTTCGCCAATTTTGTAAGTTTTTTTACTCGTCTTGTGCATCTTACTGCCAAAATACGCCCAACACCTTCGCGGTGCACCAGGCGCCACGTCTCCAAGGCGCCGAAGCCATATGTTAGGCTGCCATGACGTCCGAAAGCTTCGGCTACTGGTGGCGGCTATTTTTCTCGGCGCCCATCAGATGAAGACGAAGTGATGAATGCGTCCGAACAGCAAGATAATCCCGTGTTTCGCGGACCCGTAGAGGACCGTGACGGCCCCTCGACGACACCTAACGCAAACGATGAGTGTGTTAGTCTGAAGAAGACACGAACTGATAATCAAGAGGAGTACAGTGATGCAACGATCATCGACTCCATGGAAAAAACTGTGATATAGAAGAGGAAGACAGGCCTTTCACAACAGTCACGTACAAGAAAGCCTGACCAGTGGGGATACCCGTAATTTTCAAGCTGACAGATCCTAGCGCCTCGTTCTGGAAAGTCAACCCGAACACACTGACCAGTGAAGTAGTATCTGCTGCTAAAGAGAAAGTGCAGTCGTTCCGTGTCAACAGAAATGGCAACTTCTCAGTAAGTGTCTCTACAGCTACTGCATCCTCTAGACTTCTTGATTTAACACGTGTTGCTGGTATTGAAGTGGCACTGTATATACCACAGTCATATGTGAAGAACCTAAGAAAAATTAGACAAGTACCAGTGCAATACAGTGAAGATCAACTGCTTGAATTTTTAAGAGAGAGCGATGTAATCAGGAGACAAACTAAATGGCTCCGTCGTGAAGATTGTTCAGCAGAACCACATTTACTCGGCAGTGTGATTCTTGAGTTCTGCCCCGACAAGCCACTGCCGCCTCGTATTCTCCTAGGCTTTACAAGTCATCCGGTGGAAGATTACCTACAGCCCGCTACACGATGTCGCAACAGTCAACAATATGGACATGTTGATTGCTTGATATGTGGGGTTTAACGTTCCAAAACCACCATATGATTATGAGAGACGCCGTAGTGGAGGGCTCCGGAAATTTCGACCACCTGGGGTTCGGTTATGGAAATGTTGCCAAATTGTGCCTTGGACAACCTCGCTGCAAAATCTGTCCAGGAGCACATAATTACAAAGACTGTACATCAAGGAATGATCCCAAATGTGCCAATTTCCATGGAGACCAAGAAGCGTCATATGCTGGTTGTCCGAAATACCAGGCGGCTACTAAACTAAAGCGACAAGACATTTTGCATGGAAAAGCTCCAAAAAGGGATCGCCTTGTCCGAATCCAGAAACTCTACATCCACTTACTTTGACTTCAAAATTACAGAAGAGTACATCACCACTGTCGTATGCGACGTTAGCCAAGCGTGCTTCATCTCAGAAAAAAGTACAGCCAAAACGGACCATAGAAAACGATCCTCAAGTGTTCAAAGGCCGACAAGCGACAGGACACCGAAACCGTCAGCAACTCAGAATACCCAAGCGTATACCTATTTCACCTCGCCAAAGGCACAAAAGCAACGTGCACCGAAATCAAGTGATGTGGATATGGTTATGTCGATGCTCTTCCTTGCTTTGAAGGCAATCCTGTGTGTATTTCCACAGGCCAATGACCTTCCAGAGGTGAGCGCAGTCCTTTCATTAGAGCCTCTAGCAGTGAAACAAACAATTGTTGTATAACAAAATGGCTCTACAAATGAACAACTGTTTCCGCAACACAGCTGTGTTTCAGTAGAATACCAATGAATTTAGGTCCAAAAGCGCAGACTTTAGGAAGCTGGTTGCTCTGTATAGCGTCCCCATTTGTGTCTAAATGAAACTAACGTTAGCCCTGCCTTTAGGATGACCAATTATGTCACATATTCATCAAGAAGAAATCTAGGCTCTAGCTGCGCAATGTTACGCATACGGCGCGACATACCCTCTTTTGTTTTATACTCGTCGGACTCGCACGTGCTAGAATTTGTAGGGTGCAAAATTAAATTCCAGAACCTTGTCATCACTGTGATTTGTGTTTATTTGCAACCATCGACACGCATCTACGAATCATCCCTGGTTCATTTATTGGGTAAAGTCCAGGAACCGGCCCTCATCTGTGGAGATTTCAATGCGCACAATACCACGTGGGGCAGTACTTATACTGATTCACGTGGGAGAACACTCGAAAAAGCAATTGATCGATGTGGTCTTGTTGTACTGAATGATGAATTAATAACGTTATAAGAGGTAATAATTATGCCAGCTGTCTAGATTTGGCTATAGCCTCTCCTGACATTGCACGAGATATGAACTGGTGCACAGACCTCGAAACACGAGGGAGTGATCATTAGCCAGTTCATATGCAACACCCAAAAATGCAAGTTCAAACGACCACAATAATTTCAAAGGGAAACCGACTGGAAACAATTTTGTGAACATATTGGACGTGACTTGATGGTAGTCAATGAATTGGATACATTTATGGCCATCATTAAAAGCTGTTACTCCCGTGAGACAAGGTTTTCAGCTGTCCCAGCAGGCCAATCCAGTGTAGATGCAGACTATGAGCGCCTAGGTGCAATTAGAAGATGAGCAGAATGTCGCTATCGCCGCCCTAGGAGGCTAGAAGATTACAATAAGAGTCGGGCTACACACATATCCAATCTAACCGACACATGCAAAAGTTAGGTCGGAAAAAATGGCAAGATTTCTGCAGTTCATTGACCATTTACTCCACTTCCAAAAATCTGGTAAACAATCACTGCTCTAAGTCATCCAGTACCCCAGCAAAACCCAATAAGAGCATTGGCCATATCTCTTGGATTATCCGAACGTGATGTTTCTAATAGGTTTTGAAAATTGCTGACTGGAACTGGGCAATTGGTTCACAAAACTACTGCACTGCCTAGTTCAGTGAAGCAGCAAATCCAAGATGCAGACGCTTTATCACATGCTCAACTGGATAACACGAATTCTCTACTAGAGTTGCGTACTGCTCTATCACTAACCCACGTAAGAACGCCAACTGGTCCCGATAACGTATCCTACAGTGTTCTGAAAAATCTGGTACCCAACGGTATGCCAGTTCTTCTACGGATATATAACGACATGCGGACAAAGGCGTACGTTCCAATATGTTGGAAGGTCGCGAGAATCGTTCCACTGCTGAATCCAGGTAAATCACAGCTTTCGCTCATTCCAACCAGTCAGTCTTACTAGCTGTTTATCTAAAGTCATGGAAACAATGGTTGACAGAAGATTACAGTGGTGGATTGAAGCTAACAACTCTCTTCCAGAACAGATGGCTGCCTTCAAACTACGGTGACACACCATGAACTGCGTCTTCGACCTCGTTCCATTTGTAGAACATGAGACGAGCTGTGGAAACATGGCTGTTGCGGCGTTCGAATCTGTGAGTCACCTTTCTGTGCTGCACGGACTTACCTCACTAGGGGTTCACGGTCGTATGCTTCAATGGATCGCCAACTTCCTACGTAAAAGACAAATATACATTTCAACCAATAACGGAGACAGCAATCGCCTCAACAAGAGCAGAGGTGTACCCCAAGGAAGCGTTCTAAGTCCGCTTCTGTTCAGTGCTGCAGTGGCATGTCTTCAAGAAGGGCTGCCCGAAGCCTTGAACATATCAATGTATGCAGACGACAGAGCATATGGAGGTCTCACAAATCACTGGAAGTGATCGAACAACGGCTACAACAAGGACTAAATGCAATAAACGATTGCCTCAAAGAGCGAGGCATGCAGATTTCACACGCTAAATCTGTCGTTCTGCTATTCACGAGAAAGACAGTGAAAAACTAAAGCTTTTTGTGGATGGCCAGAGAATCAAATTCACACGAAAGCATCGCTTCCTTGGCGTTACCTTAGATAGCCAACTCAGATGCAGTCAGCATAATGCTGATCTGGAAAATCAAGTCAACTGCACCATAAATCTTGTACGGTGCATAGCGGGAACAAAATAGTGCAGTACATCAGCGTCTCTACTCCACGTCCATTGCGCACCAATTTGACAGAATATTGCCTACTCTGCGCCATTTATCCACAACATTTCTCAGACGTCGCTACAATAACTTCAGCTGTTACAAGCAAGACGCTTACGCATATGTCTGGAGGTTACACAAGCAACTTCAAGATCTCTGACACTGACAGAGGCAAGAGAACCCAACTTTGTAATAATTAGAAATGTGGAGACAAGTCGGCACCTCTTTCGTCTAAGCACGCAGCACCCTTCCCATCCGCTCATATCCAACATCGTGAACCGCACTGGTGCGCAAATACACCATGTGTACCAACAGTACATTTCTCGGCTTCCCGTGTCGACACGTTGGCCACTGAACCAAAACTACCCGCCATGGCTGCTTGAGCTATCAACTATTGAAACGTCAATAAAAGGAGGTCGCAGCAAACATGAAGGGCCAACCGATACCGCACAGCAGTTGGCATCACATCATCTGTTTGACAGGTACCAAGGATACACTCACGTGTACACGGATGTCTCCGTCACCTTAGAGACAACGACATCAGCATTCACAACTCCGAAATAGCACGAAGATTATGCATGTCGGTTGGGCCACCCCTCCTCTTCAACAACGTCGGGGTTTGTAGCAATTTTGCCATAAGCTTTATCAAACTGTGGAAGTGTGGAACTAAAACTGCGGAATTAAAATGGGTGGTAAAAACAGACTCTTTGGCAGTACTGGCATGTGTGGAAAATGCCACTTCAAGACACACAGATGTGCCTATAGTATACGTTATACTAATGGAGCTCTCAGAAGCCACGAAATCAAATCATAGTGGCATTTCAGTGGGTTCCCAGTCACTGCGAAATTAGAAGAAATGGAATGGCGGAGGAGTTGGCGAAAACCAACCATAATTATACCTAAACGTGCCTGGTTCCGGTATCTCAATATGACGTAAATATTACTTTAAGAACAACAAAGCGCAAATTATGCCTGTCTACCTGATTCACAGAGAAAACAAAGGAATTGATTCTATATTCTGTTGATCCTAATCTTGAATACCCCTTAGACTGTAACCTCCAAAGGCGTATCAACACGCTCATCCAGCGCCTACGACTCGGAACTGGTTACACAAAGCACTTCCTACTTCGTATTCAGCGTGCAACATCGTCAGCATGTTCATGCGGCCAAGACGACGAGGATATTGTAACCTCTTGCTCGACTGTCCGAAACACGACACACACTGAACGCGACTAGAACAGAAACTGCATAGGTTATATCCCGAGCGGCCATTGCGTTGAATAAAATACTAGGTCCATGGTCATCCGAAACAAAAGGCAAAGCAATGAAGGTGCTGCAACAGTTCTTTGAAGAAACGAAGATTTGTGACGAATACTGAGCGGACAAAAATTAAAAGTGAGCGTGGCGTCTACGTGTTTGTTCTGCCCATAGGAGAACTTTTGCTCTCACCCCTGTAGGACTGTATGCTATTCTTCTTTATATTTTTATTTGTACCAATTAGGTGGAAAGGAGTAGCTGTCGCCAACTAACGGTGACAAAACCTCTTTGCTTTATTTTCTATTTCAATTATATAAAAAAACTTCCCTGTGCCAACATGCCCAACGGTGTGGTATTCAAGCTCGTAAGACAAAATGGAGTTGCTGTAGATATTGTAAATGCTGCTGCCAAGTGCCAAAAAACATTGATGTCGTCAAGGTTTTTTTACAGCTATAGACTCAGTGGCTTCAGCACTTCATCAAACAACTTATAAAATATGAATGGCGCCCCGCCGCGGTGATCTAGTGGCTAAGGTACTCGGCTGCTAACCCAAAGGTCGCGGGATTGAATAGCGGCTACGGCGGCTGCATTTCCGATGGAGGTGAAAATGTTGTAGGCCTGTGTACTCAGATTTGGGTGTACGTTAAAGAACCCCAGGTGGTCGAAATTTACGGAGCTCTCCATTATGGCGTCTCTTATAATCATATGGTGGTTTTGGGACGTTAAACCCCACATACCAATCAGCATGAATAGTGCATGTTTGAGGCAACAAGTGAGTTCAAAAGGGTGGAGTTCTGAAACAAGAGAGCGCACAGGCGTTTTCAGTGAGTGATACTTGCGAGAATACGCTACTAAATCTGATGTGGAAATGTACTGGGTCGCGGAAACTATTGCTATCAGGTGATCGTTAGTAAAGAAAAACAACCTTGTTCTTGTTATCACACGCAATTTTCGGCATATAATGCTCGGTTTTTTGCGAGGAATTTCTACAATAAATGCCGGCGACACACACTGGCTATGTCTCGCATGGCAAAAGGCTGAGAACGCAAGAGGCTGAGGCTTGTTTTTTTGCGTAATTGCTTTGAAGAAGAAGGGCGTCGCAAACTTGCCACCGGTTTCATGTCACCAATGACTGTTATTTGCTCACCAATAGGTGACGTGAAAGGTCGCTGTGGCTATCATCGCTTCCACTTGAACGCGCTGCAAGCCGACGCCATAGCGTGCAGGCCGCGTTCTCACATGTTTCCTTTGAAAACATTGATTGCGCATCAGCGGAACCGACAGGACAAGATCAGCAAGACCCAAAAACAAAACGTGAATGTTGCTAATGCCACACATGGCACGCATTCCAAGATAGAGCTTGTGGAAAATTGCTAGACAACAGGGGGTGGCTTTGAATGCAACAATTCGACGAGGTTGGCTCAGAAACAAAAATTGAGAAAAAAATTTGCTGCAATATTGGTTAATCCGTCGGGACAAACAGCAGTGCTACAACTGAGGCGCCCTAGCTATCGGACATTTCTTAAGACATACAAAACCAGCATTGGACAGGGTTATCTTCACTCTTCAATGTCAGGGTAAAATAAGGATGTCACCTGCATAAGGGGTCAAATGTCTATGAAAGTTTTTTTATATCTATTGAGGTAAGTGGAAGTAACTATTTGAGAATGATGAACTAACCCGCCTTTTGGAGCATTTTCGCGCCCAAGTCATGGTTGTTAAGCTGCAATGCAATCACATGCACTGTGGTGTCGAGCACACTCCAACGTATTTCTTAACCCTTTAACTGCTTTGGACGAGTAGAGCTTGTTCAGCCCAAAGTGTCGCTAAACTGCTTTGGACGTGTTTTCCTGGAATAGGTGCTCTCCTCTAGCGTTCAGATGGAGGAGCACGCATTTAAGGGCTACATTGCCTGTAATCCGCTAGATGACAACTTTTGCTCGAGGATTTTAGAGTAACTGTTAATGGTCTCTACGGGACCATTTACAGTTCCTTTAGAGGATTTGGTTTGTTCTTGTGGTATGCATACCTGGCCCGTTGACACAAAAAAACTATTGGTTTTCTGTTACCCTGTTCGAGTGATAACGACTCCAGTACAGATAATTATCTTGTGTCTAGTAGTGAAGACAGCTATCATGGTAATAAGGAACTTCTTTGATGATGTTGAAGGCAGCTCGGACGCGAAAATTGTGAGTGCCTGCCAGTGGGTATGCAATGCGTTATTCCACGTTTGAGACAACTTCCAAGCTTCCCGAGTTAAAGACCCCAAGGATGCTTAGCCTGAACAATTGAATGAAGTTGGGGCGTCCACAACTGTCATGCTTCTAAGGTTCTTAAATTTATTAGCAGCAGGTAGCTTGTGCCCTGTGTATTGTTTTGAAATTAACTTTATTCTGTTGATTTGACTAAGTATGTGTTGAAAATATTTTTTTCAATATTGACTTGACTGTTGTTTAGTACAATGAGAGTCGAAATTACAAATAAAAATGGGCACTTTTTGTCGATTTATTTTCCCAAAAAAGATGCGTAGTTAATAGGTTATAAGAATAACATAATATACTCCGACAAAGCGTGATTTTCTCACGAAGGTGGTTTCCAGACAACAACAGTCGATTTTGGTGGCGTAGTTATTCGCCGCCGTCCCTAGTGGTGTCCGTAACCACTGCCACGTGCAATGAGGAAAATTCGCCGACGATTCCAATACTACCTAATGCAAAATATGAGTGTCACTATTCACTGTTTCGTCTTCTTCGTAGATTTAGGTGTGACTTCCGTGCTAACTTCGAGGCCGCGGATGGCAGGGCGTGGATGTGTTCCACAACAGCCACATAGGACGACGTTCAATAAATAAGTTCTCTATTTTTATATACAATAGGGCTTGAAGCTAACACCACCTACCTTGGTGATGACTTCCTCAGGGACCAAACGACGGGGCACACTGATGTGGCGCCAAGGGTGGCCGCCAAGAAACCTGTCGCCTTGAAACAGTCTCTATATCGGCCTCACACATTTTTTGCTGTCGCCATGCTTTATTATCAACTGCGCTACCCATCCGCCCTCTTTCGTCCTCGTTCGATCTGCCGCTTACAATGACGTCGAACCACTGAAACAAAAAATGGGCACCTAATAACTGCACACTAAATCTTCTGTGATATGTGCCTGCTTCGGGCCGGCAATGCAGACATACAAAACGTAAACGTTTGCGAGAATGTTTCACACACAAGGTACTCCTGCGACCAGCAGAGGTATTCTTGTCTCAAGCCTTGCAGTTCAACCCACCTTTGCGTGCTTCTGGCGAAATGCGTGTGTTGCTGTGTCACAAAATGCATGACCAGGCACGAGGCCTGCTAATAAAGAACACGTGCACGTTTCAAAACCCCGGTTTTTCAAGACTTCCGAAGCGCTCTATTACAGTGCCCCTCAAAATCATGATGTGGTTTTGAAGTCTCAAACCTCAACAATTATAGTAACTGATACTACTCTTCGCGTTCACATTACTTTGTTCTTCACTTTTTCGGTTACCGTTGCGCAAATTATGGCGACGCGGCTGAACACAGGAAATTAATACAGAGCAAGCGGAACACAGTAAAACTAAAAGCTTCACTGGAAAGTAACAAAACGCACAGCTAACAGCGGACAAACAGTGGGTTCATATCAGCATATAGTTTAATAACGCAAAATGCTTCCCATAGGTTCCATAAAAAGTGCAGTGCCTAAAAAGTGGCCGTGCTACCTAATCAAGTGAGAAAAATACTACGGCAAGAATGCAAGACCCGTGACAGCTATAGAATAAGGTAATAATTTAGAGTCAGCTTTCATTGAGGCAAGCACAGACTCATACGTTGCTTTGAAATCGCTTTTGAATAAAAAGACAGCAACATCAATGACTTAGAACTCGGTCCTTAACTAACACTCTATGTCAATAAGACTCAACTGTATTTTAGGGCAAGAAGGTGATAGAACATCGACGGGCGCTTCAGCAGCGTCATTACCACCCCTTCGCAGCATATGACGCTCGGAACTGCCTGGAACTGATTCTTCCAGCCTCGTCGCTATCTACAGTGGTAACTGGAAAAAAGTGGCGAATGAAAAAAGGGGAGTTACTATAAACTTTTGTCAATTTTTTTGTGTACGGTGCAGAAAAAAACAATAGGAGCCGAGATCGAGAAATAGTTGAGGTACAAACATTGAGGTATATCATCTCAGAATTGGATGAGTGGAAGGGCTGCAGCCCTCATCAGGCCTCTTTCAGTGAGCACTACCCAAACAAAAATGAGAAAACCTAAGCTTCGCTTTGAAGAGTTGAATTCAATAACGGTATGCTGTTCCTAGTGCGTACTTCAAACACCATGTATATAAAATTTTTTCGAAATTTCTATGCACCCGCTACGGGGCGACCTTAAGGGTGCAGTAACGTACGGGCCTGTTGTGGTTCGTGAGTGTCTTCAAACTATGAAGTCATTATTCGAATCCCATGTTCACACGCCCACATGGTAATGCGCTTGTAGCAAGCACTATAGTGGAATATTTGGTGTTGTATTGTGAAGGATGTATACCAGACACTTCTGTTTGCAAAGCATGAAAGCCAAATTTACTACATTTCCAAGTAGAGGAAGGTATTTTCACGGTATGTAAAAGCACAGGTGTAGATGTACGGTGAAAACTCGCTTGCCACACAAATAGCCCAGGTTAGATCTCCAGTAATACCAATATTTTTTATAAAATATTTTGTTTTCATTTCTCTAAAATTTTCTGTCACGCAAGGACGACGTTTTTTTCACTCAAAACTAACGACGCCAACGCTGGTATTCCTGAGAAACGAGCCCTTCAACGCTACCGCGTTGGCAATTTGTGTATGCGTGAGGACTGTTCTTCTGGTATCTTCGTCGGGTGTTCCTGATGAAGTCTAGAACGAGCTGTGACAGTTTTCGTTCATGCTAAATTCACAAAATATTACTATAGGTAGAAGGAATCAGTGAGGTACTTTTTCTGGTTCTAAACACAGTTCGCGCATTGCTAATTTCTATAAGTGAGCAAATTAACTCATGAGTCGAGGCGTGACTTTGAGCCCCTGTGAGGCTGGAGGAGAAATTTTTCAGTGAGCGTGAGTCGTAGTGGGTCCATTGAGAAAAATGTCGATTTGTTTTAGCCTGAGTTCATGTGAACCCTGACTGCAAAATATATTCCGTTCGTGAGTCCGCATGAGCCCCAATTTTTTTGCGAACCTACGCTCACATCCCTAACAGCAAGCTCTGAAACCAGCTCGTGATTTTAAATTCATTCAGTTCAGGGCAGCTTTTAAATTCATTCAGTTCATGTGTTTACGTACTCGAGATACCGTGCATGCATGACCGACACGCGTACATTGGCAAATCAGGAAAGCTTTCTCTATGTCCCAAGGAACACAAACATGAAGTGACGGGAAAAGGTGAAACGACAAACGCCATTTCTGAGCATGCAATTGAACGTTAGTCATATGAATGACTGCTCAAATAACGTCAACTCTACCATGAAAAAGAATGTGCAATGCCGCAAATTTTTTAGAATACTTCATTATTTCATCAACGCTTTCCCAAATAAACAAGACAACGCGCTTCACTTCTTGACGTCACCGTTCTGTTCACTACATTTGAGCTCTTTGATAGCCGGCACGTTTTTGTTACTGCTTTTCGCTGCCCCCTCATTTCATTAGGAGACCACCGGCATATTCACTTAGTGCCTTCTCATTTTGCACCATAACGAGACGCTCGGCAACCTGCAGCCTATTGACGAAGACGTTATTGTGCCCGTAGTAAAGTCAATGAATCCCCTAAGCTGAACGTGTTTACTCCTCTCCTTGCTTTAGATAGCGCGTCTTGGCATGCATTTCATGGTTCTGTTGACAGTCATCTCTCTCCAGCCCAATCAGATCAGATTTTTACCTTTCCGCATAAGTTCAGAAGTTCGTTCCAACATTCCCCAAGTCGCGTTATGTGGAACGAACACTACTGCTCATAGAGTTGACACTTAAACCTGCACCATTGCGACAGCACCCCTACCGCGTATCACCAGTGGAGAATGGGGTTATTTCAGAGCAAGTAGACTACACGTTACCGCACATAGTCATCAAGCCTTCTTGTATCACTTAGTCTTCACCGGATTTCCTCATCAAGATGAAGCGTAGTTGCATTCAATTCAGGTGCCTCAACAATATCACGTTAAAATTTGTTTACACGTTTCTCCGCACAGGCGATAGCCTCCAAGGTGCCGAATTGTTTTCTTCGCTAGACCTGGGTCCAAGTTATTTGAACTTCCCAATCGCCACTGTGACCGTCCGAAAACAGCGTTCTTCACACTAGCCAGCCTCTTTGAATTTGAACTAATGACCCTAGGACTTTTAATTGCTCCCACAACATTCGATTGAACAATGGCAAGCATTTTACGTAGGGTAGGATAAATACGTAGTTTAAAAAATCACAGCATATACACGGGGTGAATGATGGAGTGAAGCGCGAAGCTGGATCCACACGCCACTCCGCTTTAGCCTCCCGTTGTCATGCTGCAGGGTCCTTGCGGTGGCACGGCAGCATGACAATGGAAGGCTAACTCATCTGCCTCGCGTCCCGTGCATCGGGGTCCCTTTTTCGAGCGTGAGCCGCTGCCACCCTGCGCGCACGCCATTGAGCAGCATTGTACATCCTCTGTAGCGCCCCAAACGCTGCTTTCATTGTACTATAGAGTGGCCCCTGGCGTACGATGCCGCCAAAAAAAAAAAACGCGATCGTAGTCGCGTGACCATCTCTTTCTCCTTCCGTACGTGTGACGTCAATCTTTGTTTTCTACAAGTGACGCCCTCTAGTGTCGTACCATTCGCATTTTCAGCGTATATATAGTACAAGTACCGCCCTCCATTGCCGGTTCAAGAATTAACGATGGGTGATTATCTACAACAGGGATAGACAAGCCACGCCCTAAGAGCTTCGCCCCTAAAGTAGAAGCTTGTCTCTCGTTAATAGCAAGAAAACGACTTTAATAATATTCTACTTAACAGCATGCATGATGCCAACTAGCGCGGACAATAAAAAACTGGCTGGCATTATATACCTTTTAGATGCGGAGCATCTAATACTCGAGGCTTGTAGTGCGGCGCCGTCCGCAAGCTTCCTCCTCCTTCTTCCACCATCTGTGCATCTTTTCTTCCTCTACACACCGCGCGCGCTTCACTCGTCCACCATCTGTGCACCCTTCCTCCTCTACACACCGCGTTCGACATCTACAATTCTCCTGATTCTCCAGTGGACGCGCATGCGCCGTCGCGCTTCGAGAACATTCAACAGCTGACAGTGCATGCGCCGTCGCGCTGTATAAATACTCAAGGTCGGCGCTCACTCGCCTCAGTTGCCGCTCGTCGGTTGGTTTGTACGCCGCGTCGACGTCCAAGGTCGCGGTGAAATGAATTCCAACGAATCCACAAACACAATGATCGACGTCCCTTCGACCAGCGCCACCCTTTCGCATACGTGTGTACGTGTTCACTCATTTAACACACCCTCCTACAACCACGTTAACCAATTTAGCCATCGACCCAAGTAAGTCGCAATTTAACACCCCATTTCACAACCACGGTCACCAATTTAGCCATCGACCCAAGTAAGTCGCACTTTAACACCCCGTTAACCGATTATATGCTCCGCATCCTCCTCAGTGTTCCCCCGAGGGAAGCTGCGGGCAATTTTTTTAAATTCGGTCTTATTAGGAGAATATTGGCTTGTGTTTTTTTCTGGTTACATGTGATTTATAGTTCGGATACGGTTTTCGGTATTGACTCGGTAATATTGCTACGTATCAGTGGCACCATGATCAACAGATTGAAGAGAAGTACGAAAAAAGATAGACTGGTTTCTCGCCATGAAACTCCTCCGCTGGCGTTCACTCGCAGTGTAGCAACGCCGCAGCCACATTTGAACGAATGATTGATTCTGCTCAGAGGCTTTACACTGTCCATCGGCTGGTGCTACTTGAGCGATTATCGTATTTTTTACCCCACATTTGAAACTCGCATAGAGTGGCTTTCAATAGCGTTCCGTTGTGCTAGCCTGCAGCTGAATTTATTGACGTGTAACTTTCGCAGCTATCAAAAACAGTGCTTAGACATTTTGCACATGCTAACGGCGTACTACGAGACTTAGGAAGAATCAATGCAGTCAAAACTTTTTGCACCAAAATCTACAAAAAATATTCACAGCTTTATAGTACTATGCTCTTCCAACCCTTCAAAAAAATGTGGGAATAGTGACTCTTCTTTTTAACTTCTCATGCATCGCATCACATTTCTGTGGTGTTCCGAAGAAGCGCCCGCGTTATCGATTCTTATCGTGCTTCTCTGTACCACTTGAATTTTCACTTACTTTAACTCTGCTGGTCCTACAAGAATCCATACGTATGCAAGTGGCCCCTGACATTGTCGTTGTTCTAACAAATCAACAATGTGGCCATGACTGTTCTATCGCATAAGCCCGACCATGGTCGCGTCACCGTGCCAGACGATGCCATTCACCCTGAGCGCAATCATTTCTTCATGGAGCACGGACGCTTGGTTTTTCATCTGGGCGGTCACCAAATTCGGGCCATACATATACAGATGCCCATTTTAAGCATTTACCTATTACCACACGTCCTGCCGGCAGATTTTTTTAACCATCCGTCATGACATCTTGCTTGCCGGGCTGTACGCCTGCAAAAAGTTTCTTTTTCGGTCGTGTACAAGCTGGCAGCCTGCACCCCGATGTCAGTTGCCTCCATCCATTCACACGCTAACACTATTTTTGAAGTGTAACAGACACCTGTCAAGCCTTTAGAATATAGTTGAAATGTGAGACTGCTGTTGGGGTAAGAAGATCGATTGCTGCCCCATATTAACATGCTGAAGGTCATCAATGATGGACACATTAGGGCATGAGCACTTGGTGTTCTTATAAAATTAGTCCTGTGACGTCTACGTCACACCAAAGCTTTTTAATTGTCAGTGAGTACGTCAATATACTCCAGTGAACGATAGACTCATTATTCGACAAGGAAAAGAGTATACATACAACTTGGGGTGTGCAGGTTTATTCATTGACAGATAAGTTAAATTTAGCCAACCTAGATGCATGCACAGCTGTGTCTTCGCACTTGTGAGTGTGTGTGTCCGCTGATTCATGTCTGCTTTATTATATGTGCCTGTATGTAAGTGT
>WOVY01008720.1:0-29533 GCA_013436015.1 Rhipicephalus annulatus | reverse complement strand
ATAGGTAAGGTGAGTAGATAAGATAATAGGTCAGCAAAAGTAAGGGGAATTCACTCAGACTACCTCAAGAAATATACTTTATGCATTGAACTCAACTGGACTTGTCAATATTTTTCCGAGCCGCACTCACACTCAAGAAAATATTCTTCAAGTAGACTTGCCAGACTCAAATTCACCAAAATATCACTCGTCTCGATTCACGAGATTCATGGTCCGTTATGAGTCTGAGTGAGTCTGAATGAGTCGAATCACAAATGAGTTCACCAACCCATGTCCGTTCAGTGAGGTCAGTTTTATTACCTGAAAGACCTCCTTTCTTGGTGGAGCAATAAGCAATACAATAGGTGTGGGGTTTTATTTCGGTTAACAATACTCGGGAACATAGTTTTCAGTGTGAATGTGATCGACAGTTCTGCCTTGTAAAGAGGCAAGGGTGACAATGTCACGGGGAAGGCCTGTTCTAGCCTGTGGCTGCTCGACAAACGAAGAAAAAATTGGGGACTTTAACTCCCGTTGTTAACAAGCGCTCCTCGACTTGACTTTCACTCTTCACTTGACAGAATTGAGCGCTGCGCTACTCAAGAATCGCAGCAGATTATCGCTAATATCAGTGGCTTGTCGTGACTAGAGACCGCGCTCCCATCGGCTTTCTCAAGTGAAGGTGAAGCGTTGAGTGAAAGGATGGTAGAATACGGGAGTAAGAGTTGAATGCCTAGTTCAACCACTTAGTCGATACTTTTCATTTATGATGTTTACTTAAACATTTTAAATTGGGAATTACTACAATGTAAATCGATAAGATATAAAGTGGCTAGTGTCAGTGAAGCTTTCACATATGGCTGCATTTGTGTAATGGGTGGTATGCTTTAACGGCTAGCAGTTATGCGCAGGAAATGTTTTCAAAATTCCTATGCACCTTCTATGTGCTCCTCATTCTGTCGTTACCATGAAGGAATGGTTGTTTTTCACATTTCTCGGGAAGATTGCTTTTGCCAGTTTGAAAGTACTCTAGCAACGCATAGCAGCATACCAAATTTTATGTAGTAAAATCATGTTTCTAAAAAACATGTTTGTAGAGAAACAAAAATATTTTAGAATGAATAAAATGTGAAAAGTGTAGAATTTTTTGGTTGTCAGCTGGTAAACAGTGCATTAAAAAACAGTATATATGCAAAGATATTCAAAACAAAGAAAATTGAGAATATACATTTGTAGGTAAATGACCAAGGAAAAGTATAAAAATAATGAATGTTGTACCAAATGTTTCTCTTCACATAGACAAAGAAATCTGAACTGAGATGTTGCTTCATCACTCGTGCCATGCGGTGAAGCATTGCATGATTTCTCATGAGACAGAAGTGTACTCATACACTTTTATTAGTAAATTCTTGTTGTGCTGCGATAGGTGTCTCAGGTGTTTTAATATAGATAGATACCTGTGATGTGAATATTCCTTTTATAAATGAGATATTGAATGAATTTCGCTAGTTCATCTAGATCTCATGAGCCACCCTCACTTTGCAAAGACTGGTGTTCTAATATATGCATCCAAGCATATTTCTCTGCATTTTTGCACGTATCGTAATAAAGAAAGGACAATATCATTTGCAGTTCTCAAACGTTTCGCTCTGCTTCGTAGTCAGGGCTAAGATGTGCTCCGGGGACCTTCTTGTCGCGTAGAGATGCTATGCAGCTAGCGCCAGCACACCTCACCCCAGTGAAGTGTGAACCACGCACGTAACCAGAGTAGCGCTAAGAGTGTGCGCAGGGGTCAGAAACTACACACACTAGTGGCGGAGGAGACAATTTGAGGATATAAACAAAACAAACTTATGAACTGCTGCTGATGTCTCAAGCTGACGCAAAACATCGATATCATAAAACTTAAAGCTGACGTGCTGTCATGCTCGAACTCTAAGCTCATCCTCACTTAATTCAGGTGGATTTACAAGGCAGTTTTGAGCAATGCATGTGTTTTGCAGCGCTGGTGCGCACCCATGTGACCAGCACGCCATGCGTGCGTGACGATGTCATAGGAGCGAGTAGTTACTCTAGATGCGACCCTGTGTCTAATATAACAATGCTATTTGCACATCTTTTTAGTGTTCTTTTAAAGCCACTGGATTTCAAACCTTATGTTAAAAAAGCTATGAGGATAAGCTTTGTTTGTCTCATTGTTTTCTGTCTTGACATGCCATAGTTATCACATTCTGGGGTGTGTTATCACATTCTGGGGTGTGTTAAAATTGGGTGGGTATGGTAGCCACCACTTGAGTGCTGAATGCAACGCAGAGCACTGGCCTCCTTCCGAGTCTTGGAGGACACAGTGGACAACTTGGCAACCGTTGTCTCGGAGGACTCTGACTTTGCACCATCCGAAGTAGAAGAAGAGCAGGACTATGACAGCTGGGATGATCATCTGGTGAGGCCCTTATTTGTGGCTTTTTGCCCAGTGATATCATGTTGAAAGGAATTATAGACAAAAGGGACAAGCAGTAACGTAGTGCCCTGGTAGTGATGTTAAGCAGAGAGCATTGCAGTGAGTGTTTGGGTGTTGGACTGTATGTATGTTGATGATAAGCAGTCAATAGCTTGTGTTTAGTTGCACAGGAGCGTAGTGGTTGCTTTGGAAAGAAAGTACAGTCGACTCCCCTTAAACGGAACTCGAAAGGGATCCATAAAACTCTTCCATTTATCAGAAGTTTTGTTTAAGCAAAGTACACTTATTTAGTGAATCAAAACCTTTATTCAAATTGCACAAACCTCACGGTACTCATGAGGATGAGTGGGAGAAAAAAATAAGAGTGAAAGGTGGTTTGTTTGGCAAGCTTGAGTTGTTTTTTCACAAGGTACGCACGCACCCATGCCCAATAAACTAGCAAGAAATTTTGGACAAGCCTTGTGCTCAAAATAGCGCTGCAAAAGTTCAACAGCCTCTTTAACTGATTGGTCTGGTGGCAACACTACACTGGCAATATTGTCCCCGCATTCATTGTTGGAAGGTTAATCCTCATCTTGCACTTCGGCAACCATTGCCTTAACAGTCTCCTCACGGCAGGTACGAACATTTTCATCAATTGATTCGTAGTCCTGCAGCATGAAAGGGGCAGATGGCACGACCTCACTGAATACTGGAATACTGCCTCAATGTCGGCATTAGCAGGGCTTTCTTTTTCATCAGTTACGGCTTCTTGCACTTGAAAGCCAGCATTATGAAAGCATCTGTATATTGTTGTTGCCTTCACTTGCTCCCAGGCATGGGCCAAAATGTGGATGGCTGCCAATAAATCTATGCTGTAGCATTTCGCACTGGCCACACAAAGCAGCAATTGATGGGGCAATTCTGCAGTAATGAACTTTAATGTTCTGAATAACCCCTTGATCCATCAGCTGAATCACTGCCGTTGTGCATTGGCTGGCAAGAACTCTAGAGTGATGGCTTGGAGTCGACCGGACCGTGCATTGGGCAATTATCCACGATGAAGACGACATTCCTGCCTTGCCTCGTAAATCTTGCATCTTCCTCCCGTAGCCAGTTTTTGAAAATGGCGATGGTCATCCACGCTCTTCCGTTTGCATGGTACGCAACGGGAAGATGTCGAACGCCTTTGAAACAACGTTGGTGCCTTAATTTTTCTATTACCAGCAGCTTCAATTTCTCATCTCCTGCCTTGTTGGCATCCACCAGCACAGTGATGCGATCTTTACGGCATTTTCCTCCACTACAGGCTTCGCCTTTGAAGGTGAGAGTCCTGGATGGAAGCGCCTTATAAAAAAGACTCATCTCGTCAACGTGAAGGCGTCTCGGGGCTCAAAGCTCATCAAAATTTTCTTAGGCCGCCCCTTTTGCCAGTTGGTGCAAATGTTTCTGTTGACTGCAGCACTCTAAAATGAGATTGCTTTGAAGACTAGGCGATGGTGTGTTTTTAAGCGGCTGAGCCATCCATCACGTAGGACGAAGTTCTGAACATGTTTGCATGGCGATCTCTCAAGCTTTCTGTTTGAGAATTGGACCTCTTATTGGCAAATTGCAACTTCGTGCACGCTTAAACCACAGGAAAAGAACTTATTCTAGTTGTTCATAAGGCGTCGTCTGCATCTGTTCAGATGCAAAGGTCCCGTTCTTTACAGCGCCTTCAATGTTTTCTCTGCCTTTGCAGATTCGCAACAGCATCCATTTCGGGATATTGTATTTTTTCGCCACTTATGTCTTGGGCAGGTCGCTCCTGAAGAATTTTCAGCTTGTTTTTTTCAAGCAAGAATGCATGGTGTGGCCGCTTCCATTCCATCAGGCTGAAATAACACCGTGATCTACCACACTTAGCCGCACAAATAGGCCTAACACACAACTGACTCACCGACTTGACTCCCACAGCCGCCACTATATTGTCACGGGGTCGTGACGTGGCCGAAGACAGGAGACTTCGTGTTGGGATTCAACTGTTTATTCGGGCGAACCTGTGCCCGGTAAACGGAATGTCCAATTACAGCAGCAGTCTCGCACAGATAGCAGTCTCGGACTGAATGCGGCGAACGGATCGTCGGCCTTCGATCAACAACTGACAAGCGGCGAAGCGCGTCGGCATTTATACTCTTGCCGTCGAATGTTCTAGCGTTATTGCTGGCGGTGGCGTAGATTCCAGAACAATCTGTACCGTTCGCACAGTGGGCGTGATCTTATCGAAATGATCTACTACAGTCCGGAACCTTCTCGAAAACTGCAGGCGCGGTTTGCGCTGAAAATCGTGTAGTGTTTTGGGACGATAACAAAAACTTGAGAAATGAAACGTGGCATTGCCCCCCTCTGAAAAAAGGCATCGTCCCGATGCTTTAACTAAAGATGAAGGTACAATAATAATGCAAGAAAGTACAATGAATAAATTACGATACAACAATAATACAAATAAAACACTGTTTCAGTTTGTTAACGCGCATGAAACGGCTTGAGGCGCGCGACATGGACGACTTCAGGTCGCGATCGGCGTCGTTGAGAGTTCGTGATGCCGTCGGGGACAACCTCGTAATCAAGTGGGCCGAGACGTCGAACCACCCTGTAGGGTTCGAAGTACCGTCGCAGAAGCTTTTCACTTAGTCCACGTCGGCGTATCGGTGTCCACACCCAAACACGTTCACCGGGCTGGTATTCCACGAAGCGTCGTCGAAGGTTGTAACGGTGGCTGTCGGTCGTCTGTTGATTCTTGATACGGAGACGCGCAAGTTGTCGGGCTTCTTCGGCGCGTTGAAGGTACTCGCTCACATCGAGGTTTTCTTCGTCGGTGACGTTGGGTAACATGGCATCGAGCGTCGTTGCCGGGCTCCTTCCGTAGACCAATTTGTGTGGAGATATCTGCGTCGTCTCCTGCACCGCCGTGTTGCATGCGACGGTCACATACGGCAGAATGGCGTCCCACGTCTTGTGTTCGACATCGACGTACATTGACAGCATGTCGACGATCGTCTTGTTAAGCCGCTCGGTGAGGCGGTTGGTCTGTGGGTGGTACGCTGTCGTCCGGCGGTGGTTTGTTTGGCTGTATACCAAGATCGCTTGAGTTAAGTCGGCAGTGAATGCCGTTCCTCTGTCGGTGATAAGGACCTCCGGGGCGTCGTGACGTAGGACGATATTTTCGACGAAGAACTTAGCTACCTCGGATGCACTGCCTTTTGGCAGGGCTTTTGTCTCGGCGTAGCGGGTGAGGTAGTCGGTAGCTACCACGATCCACTTGTTTCCGAAAGCCGACGTCGGGAACGGCCCCAGTAGGTCCATACCGATCTGCTGGAAAGGTCGGCAAGGTGGATCAATTGGCTGCAGAAGTCCCGCTGGCCTTGCCGGCGGTGTCTTGCGTCGCTGACAGTCCCGGCATGTCCTCACATAACGAGTGATGTCGGTGGTAAGACGTGGCCAGTAGTACCTTTCTTGTATCCTCGCGAGCGTGTGAGAAACACCGAGGTGCTCTGCCGTCGGATCGTCGTGCAGGGCCTGCAGGAGTTCTGGTCGCAGAGCTGAAGGCACCACAAGGAGGTACTTAGCTCGAAGCGGTGAAAAGTTTTTCTTTTGTAGAACACCATTTCGTAGAAAGAACAACGCAAGTGCGCGCTTGAATACCTTCGGGACTTCGGCGGTCCTGCCTTCGAGGTATTCTATTAGGGACTTAAGTTCCGGGTCAGCCCGCTGTCGTTCAGCAAAGTTGTCGGTAGTTATCGTTCGCAAGAAGTAGTCGTCATCCGGGTTGTCGGGTAGCGGTTGGTCGAAAGACGCAGGAGAGAGACAGTCGGCGTCGGAGTGTTTTTTGCCGGACTTGTAAATGGCAGTAATGTCATATTCTTGAAGTCTCAGGCTCCATTGTGCGAGGCAACCTGAAGGGTACTTCAAGGTGGCTAGCCAACACAAGGCGTGGTGGGCGCTCACAACTTTGAAGGGCCTGCCGTAGAGGTAGGGGTGAAATTTCGACGTAGCCCAGATGATGGCGAGGCACTCCTTTTCTGTTGTGGAATAATTTGCTTCTGCTTTGGATGGCGATCGGCTGGCGTAACTAATAACCCTTTCAAGTTCGTCAGCCCTCTGCACAAGAACGGCGCCAAGACCTACGCTGCTTGCGTCAGTGTGTATTTCTGTCTCGGCGAATTCGTCGAAATGGGCAAGTAACGGAGGCGTCTGGAGGCGATATTTAAGCTCCTGGAAAGCGTGTTCCTGTAGCGTTTCCCACTTGAACTCCACGTCGGCCTTGGTAAGGTTAGTGAGAGGATCGGCGATGCGGGCGAAATTTTTCACGAACCGCCTATAATAGGCGCACAGGCCCAGAAATCGGCGCACGGTTTTTTTGTCAGTGGGCGGCGGGAAGTCGGCGATGGCGGCTGTTTTCCGTGGATCGTGACAAACTCCAGACTTGCTGATAACGTGCCCCAGAAACAAGAGCTCCTCATATGCAAATCTGCAGTTTCCTGGCTTCAGTGTGAGTCCGGAAGTCTTGATGGCTTGAAGTACAGCTTCAAGGCGCCGAAGATGCTCGTCGAAACTCGAGGAAAACACGACGACGTCGTCCAAGTACACAAGGCAAGTCTTCCACTTCAATCCTGCCAGTACTGTATCCATAACGGGTTGAAAAGTTGCAGGCGCTGAGCAAAGGCCGAAGGGCATCACCTTAAACTCAAAGAGGCCGTCTGGTGTTATAAACGCCGTCTTCTCTTGGTCTCTTTCGTCGACTTCGATTTGCCAATAGCCAGTCTTGAGGTCCATTGACGAAAAGTACTTGGCGTTATGGAGCCGATCAAGTGCGTCGTCTATTCGTGGGAGAGGATACATGTCCTTTCTTGTGATTTTGTTCAGGCGGCGATAATCGACGCAGAAACGTAGGGTCCCATTCTTTTTCTTCACTAACACCACGGGGGATGCCCATGGACTCTTGGACGGCTGGATAATGTCATCCCGCAGCATTCCATCAACTTGTCTCTTCATGGCCTCACGTTCTCGCGTCGAAACTCTGTACGGACTCTGACGGAGTGGTCTGGCATTTTCTTCGGTTATGATGCGATGCTTCGTGATTGGGGTCTGCCGAATTTTTGATGACGACGAAAAGCAATCTTCGTATTGCAGGAGCAGGGCCTTGAGCTGTTCTTGCTTATCGTTCGGAAGTCTGGGATTGACGTCGAAAGCTATGGGAGGGGCTTGGTTCCTCTGAGCAGGTTCCGCAGAATCGGCGAGGTCGAAAGCACTGGTGGCTTCGACAATTTCTTCGATGTATGCGACCGTTGTTCCTTTGTTCACATGTTTGTACTCATTGCTGAAATTCGTGAGCATAACCGTTGCTTTGCCTCCCCGCAGCTCTGCAATTCCTCTTGCGACGCAAATATTTCGGGCGACCAACAGATGCTGACTGCCTTCAACGACGCCTTCCAAGTCAGGTGATTTAGGAGCGCCGACTGAAATAATGACACTTGAGCGAGGCGGAATGGTGACTTGTTCTTTGAGCACATTCAAGGCATGGTGTCCTGACGGCGTGCGTGGCGGTAGTGCTTCTTCTGTGGATAACGTTATCGACTTTGTTTTTAGGTTGATGACAGCACCATGGAGGCACAAGAAGTCCATGCCAAAGATGACATCTCTCGAGCAACGCTGTAGGACTACGAAGTCTGTAGCATAAATACGGCCGTTGATGGTGACTCTCGCTGTGCAGATTCCTGCAGGCGTTATGAGATGACCTCCGGCTGTGCGGATTTTAGGGCCTTTCCAAGCTGTCCTAACTTTCTTTAACTTCGCGGCGAACGACCCACTGATGACAGAATAGTCGGCTCCAGTATCGACGAGAGCGGTCACACTGTGGTCATCGATAAGAACGTCGAGGTCGCTAGTTCGCCGTCTCGCCTTACAGTTAGGGCGTGGCATCGGGTCACGGCTGCGTCTGCTTGTTCCGCTGCTTCCATGTTGCGTCGTCCGGCCACCTTCGGTAAGTGAGCTTTTGCCTTCAGGGCTTTGCCTGGTTGGCGTTGTGTTCGAAAAGCTCCGTCGCGGCGGCGGCGTCGGAGGAGGATCTTCGGTAGTTTGTCGCACAGCAACCGCACCTCCATCGGTTGCTGCCCTTAGTTTCTCGCATACGGGCTAGAAGACCGGCCCCTCGTTGGGCCAGAGTGCTGCCGGGGATGCGGTGACATGCGGCGGCTGGGCGACGGCGAACGGGAAGGACTTCGTGGTGTCCATTGAGTTCCTGCCAGGTAGTCGGCGATGTCACGTGGCCGATCTCCTGGCTGCGGACGCGGTGCATTGACGGCGAAGCCACGCAGTCCCATCTCTCGGTACTGGCAACGGCGGTATGTGTGCCCGGCCTCACCGCAGTGGTAGCAGAGCAGGCGGTTGTCAGGTGCACGCCAAACGTCCATTTTCCTCGGCGCACTGCGCTGGCCCGCTGGGGAACGGTAGGACGTTGGTGGGGGTGGTGGCGGCGGTGGCGTCTGGCGACAGAAGTGCGACAGGGCGGCGTTTTGGGGTGGACGGGGAAGAGCGTTGTGGCGGCGTTTTGGGGTGGACGGGGAAGAGCATTGTGGCGCACTGCAACGGCGTAGCTCATAGTTTCTGGCTCAGGCAGCGGTGTTTGGGGAATGCGAAGCGATTGCCGGACTTTTCTCACACAATGTCGGCGATCGAATCCACTTGAGGCTGCGCCGAAGGCAACAGTTTGCGCAGCTCTTCCCGCACGATCACTCGGATCGTTTCACGCAGGTCTTCGGAGTCACTGGCTTGAGCAGCAGCGCATTCTGGAGTCAGGCGACGATTATACTATCTGGTGCGCATGTCCAGGGTTTTTTTCGATGATGGTCGCCTCGGATACAAATTCTTGGACGGTGTTCGGTGGATTCCTCATTAGTCCCGCGAAGAGCTCCTGTTTGACCCCTCGCATGTGGAAACGAACTTTCTTCTCCTCAGGCATGTCTGGGTCAGTGTGACGGAATAGGCGGGTCATCTTTTCTGTGAAGATTTCAACCTTTTTATTTGGTAGCTGAACCCGGGTCTCTAGTAGAGCAGCGGCCCCCTCTTTGCGATTGCGAACGTTGCAGAAATGCGCCGCAGAAGACATCCCACGTTCGGAGCGTAGACTCCCGATTCTCTAGCCAGGTCCTTGCGGTGTCTTCCAGGTAGAAGTACACACGACGGAGCTTTTCTTCGTTGTCCCAGTGGTTGAGGGCGGCCACACGGTCGTATGTTTCTAGCCAGGTTTCCGGGTCTTCAAACGATGACCCATGGAACGTTGGTGGTTCCCTGGGTTGATGAATGACGATTGCGGGCTGGGACGCTCCGGTTGTCATTGTCGCTGCAGTCGAGGTCATGGCCTTGGTCTTGCGCGCCTTGTCTTGTAGAAGGCCGTACTCCGGTGGGAGACCTTGCTGTCGGCGGCTTGTTCGCTGCTCTTGGTTGGCGTCGGTGTCTTCTCCACGACGTGGGCTGGGTTCACGGCTTGACGGGGGCGTCCGGTACATGAACGAAGGCAGCACCTCCACCAGATGTCATGGGGTCGTGACGTGGCCGAAGACAAGAGACTTCGTGTTGGGATTTAACTGTTTATTTGGGCAAACCTGTGCCCGGTAAACGGAAAGTCTAATTACAGCAGCAGTCTCACACAGATAGCAGTCTCGGACTGAATGTGGCGAACGGAGCGTCGGCCTTCGATCAACAACTGACATGCGGCGAAGCGCGTCGGCATTTATACTCTTGCCGTCGAATGTTCTAGCGTTATCGCTGGTGGTGGCGTAGGTTCCAGAACAATCTGTACCGTTCGCACAGTGGGCAGTGATCTTATCGAAATGATCTAGTACAGTCCGGAACCTTCTCGAAAACTGCAGGCGCGGTTTGCGCTGAGAATCGTGTGGTGTTTTGGGACGATAACAAAAACTTGAGAAATGGAACGTGGCAATATTGTAGTACCAGAATATAGGGTATTATGTTCAGGGAGGAGCTGTGGCTGACGCAGTTGGTATCGACATCCGCGAGATGGCGTCACCTTAGCATGGGTTGTCGCCTCACGCTTTGCCTTTTATGCACTTCTGTGCTTTGATATTAGTAATAGCAAAGGTTTAACGTCCCAAAACCACCATACGAATATGAGAGACGCTGTAGAGGAGTTCTCCGGAAATTCGACCACCTGGGGTGCTTTGACGTGCACCTTAATCTAGGTACACGCACCTCAGTATTTGTGCCTCCGCTGAAAATGCAGCCGCCATGGCTGAGATTAGATTCCGTGATATGCGCTTGTATACATAATTGCTGACACATCTGCGAAAAGCTTTCTAATGGGTTTGTTTGTACTGCATTCAAAAGAAAACAAAATGTCAAAGCCGCAACACATGGTCCAAACTCAGGTATTAACAAACGACGGCGAAGCAGTCATCCCTGGGGAAACTGCCTACAGTTTTTAAAGCTCGGTTGGTGAACAAATAAAAAATTAGGCAGATTGAGGTATCGAAGGAGCATCTATAAACCTGAAAGTTTCTTGTTATAATATTGCTATATCGAGTCGTAGTCTTCGCACTGCGACAGCTTCGACTTCTTTCGTTACGAGTGCGGCACCGTTCTTGTCAATAGTTGCATCATGTGGCTAAGGTGACAAAACTGCCATTTGATTGAGAGGCATGCCGTAGCTGAAGACTTGGGAATAATTTTGACAATCTTGGGTCCTTAAACGATTACGTGCCCGGCGAAATACTGCTCCCGAGGCCGGGATATTGCACTGTACAGTCAAAAGGCAACATCACTTGGCACCACTGTCAGACTGTAAAAAGAAACCTTTATTTACGAGCGCGCCTACTGCAGTGAGCAGTAACACCGATTAAATTCGTCGCCATTCCATGGAATTATCAGTTCACGATCACTTCATCATGGTGACACCTTTATGAACACCGACTGATTTTCGCGTGCAGCTTTTTTTTTTTTTTCGTTTTGCCTCTCGAGACTGGTTGATACCGTTCACAAAAAAATGAAGTCGTGACAGTACGTAAATTACCGCTCTCTTTGACATGAGATACGCTGAGATCGTGCTCATATAAAATCAATCTAAACAACGCTTGAGTAAGCGTTCCAGCGAAGCTGCAGTCCCTGTAGTGTTCGCCACTTCGCGTTCGTAGTCAGCAGGAAGGTCCATCGATGAAGCTGAATCAGTGGCCTCACCGTCAACACAGGGTGCTGCAGTTTTCTTGGAGATGGTAGATTCGACCATTGAGTTCTTCCGCTTTCTTGGAGCTCTTGGATGCGGCGCGTTCTTCGGTAAGTAGCTTGGAGCAATAGGCAGTAACATCGGCAAGACGTCCGGCGTTAGCTCTGGTCTCCTACGTGGTACGCAAACTTCTTCGCCGTTTATAACGTGCACGTAGTCTCCGAGAACACATGAAGACTCGAAGTGTAGCTCTCATACAGAGCAGCTTTCATTCAAGGTCCCATTTTTTCAATTTGAATTTTGTTCCCAAACTTTCCTCCATGCTTCGTCTTTGGGCGCGAAAAGCGATGGCTTCTCATCTTTTTTCCAAAGGTATGCCCTGTTTCGCACCTAAGTACAAAGCAGTGTCGTTACTACCGATGACTCGGCATCGCCTCACTGTCGCGTAGCCAGCAAAAACATTGCCAGAAAAACTTTCGTTAAGCGGGCACAAACACAAGCAACAGGTCACGGAACAGCACCCGAGAAGGCAGAGCGGCGCAGAGCTGACAATCCTGCCAGCCCATGCTGCGGCAGCGCCGCCTTGAGAACCCGTTTTTTTTGTCCACGTGCGCTGCTTCACGCGATGTATGGCGAGAGAGGGTGCCTGAACACACTACCCCATATTCTAGTACACTATACCGCCACAAGCGAGAATGGCTACTGGATTGGCTTGTCTCGAGTTGCTGTCATGGTTGTGAGACTACCTTTGGCCTGAGCGAGTCTACGCTGTGTTTAGAGTTTGTGCCGTTTATCCGGAGGTGACCAATCAGCACTTTTTCTATTAACCGATGAATTTTACTGTGCAACACATAAAAATCCAGTCATATGAGCCCTTTAGTTCCGTTAATGAGGCATTTTCGTTTAAACAAGTTTCGTTTATTGGGTGACCACTGTAGCTGTATCGATCATTGAAGAGCTGTCTTGATGTGTGATGACATTTTTCAGAAGAAAGTCATCAGTTGCGCATATAGTTGAGAAAGCACTTGTGATCAGTAATGCGACAGAAGGGGCTAGTTGGTTCTTGTGGGCTTGGCGATTCGCTTACAGTAGAAAGGTGCTACAAAGAATACACCGCGGAGGATACTCAACACAGTTCTGCCGCATGATTCTTTATTCTCTGAGATTGTGTTCGATGTATTTTGTAGCATCTCTATACCTTAAGCGCATCACCAAGCCCACATGTGATCGTGTTCATTATGACAGGTAGAAGTGGGGGGCAGTACGTAACAGGACTGGAGGAGATAAAAACAACAGATGAGATATTATGGACATCCTCCAGTCCATGTTACGCCCCACTTCTATCTTTCATAATGAACTGCTCCCAACTAGCCCAAATGGCTGTTTTGCTACAATACACGGGATCGTGTATTGGTCTGGATAATTGGTTCCTGCTGCTTTTCACTTATTATTGCGATAGCAATATTTATGGCACTGTCTTGGGTGCTTTTTTGCCGTCGCCACAGTCATTCATCGCATATGTATACGTATCTATTACTATATATGTATACATATCTAAAAAAGTAAAAAAAAATCCGTCCACGCTTGGCGCACAGCTTGGTACGATGTGCTGGCACCTGCTTATCCCTACGCGTACTTTGCCCCGCGAATGGGGGGAGGTTGTTTAACACAAATGCACTCAAATGATAAGCCCACGCACACAAGCATTTGATTGCGTCGGCTTATCTTTCGAGGGGAGAATCGTGTGCCTTCGGCTTTCGCTGGAAGGATTGCATTAGTTGCTGGGCCCACAAAGGTCACTTCGCTTGCTGCACACGCCCCGTTTGTGAATAGAGCGCACTTTTCATACACAGCAAGGTATAACAACTGGGACACTTGTTAGTTACAGGGTTTGTAGTTGTCCTTGAAAGTTTTGAAAACTCTTGAATTTCGAAATAGCATTTTCAAGGCTTTAAAAACCCTTAAATTTGTCTGAGGTCCTTAAAAGTCCTTGAATTTCATCAATCAAAGTTTCTTCAGGCATAAATTAGTGGCACTTTTTGCGTGCCTGGCAACTATGTGCTCTCAAGCTAAAAATACCATTCAATTCAATTCGTTTCTCTAGCCATGTTGCAATGTTGTAGTAGTGAAGAGTACTCCTTTAGTACACTGTAGTTGTGATAGCACTTGCGTTGTTACCGCAGCAACGGAGCTAATCCTAGCTTTTTTGTGAAGACTGTGCAAGTGTGCATAGATATTCGCAGTCACGTCACTTATGGTGGAACTATTCTAGGCAAGTGCGAATTCCAGGCACCTTGGTTATGCATTGCAGCTTATAGGGAGTAGATTGCACCAGAAGCGTCAAACTCGCATTAGGCAAAGTCTTCTTATGTAGGAAGAGCTTCGACATGTTATTGTATGGAGAGTCTGCCCTTAAATGTCACATGAAGAGTTCGAAACACATTGAGAACACAGTGACTACAGTCCATGGTAACGTGAGTGCGTTTATGGTGCCAACTATACGAATAAAATGAATTACAACTTTTTATGCTGTTAAAAGTGGCGTTGTCATTTTCTGCAATTTCAAGTGTTATTTTAGGTCCTTGAAAAGTATTTGTTAGGTCCTTAAGAGCCCTTGAAAACCTTGGAATTTTGTTTTACTCAGAGGCTATGAACCCTGTAGTTAGCACTGCTCTGTATTTGAGACTACGTTTCATGCGCAGTTTTTGTTGAAACAGCACGGTGAGTGTCGAGCAGTAAACATTGTTAATTCGCTCTCGTCCGTTGTATGTTGTTTTGTGCGTCAATTATGTGTGAGCAGTGCGCTGCACATTTTGATCTGCTTGCCATTCTCAGCATTGCATTCCAAGTTGTTGCTATTGCATACATTGCTTTGCCCTTGCGGCGAAACTGTGATGTTTTTCCTGTAGCCAATACAGACAAATGGCCAAGCAGATAAACACCTACACGTTAGAATGGCTCTGCTAGTATGTCAAATGACTAAAAATGTCCGGCAGAATGTGTAACGATTATTTAGAATATAAGATGATAAAGTTGACACTCTTGCAATATTGTCTACGTTTCATCCCATAATTTAAATAATCCGCCGGTGACATTTTGCGTATTACTGTTTAGGCTTTCTCTGAAAGACCAATGCTAAAAGCAGATGCCATTCTTTTGGCCATTCTTGGCCGACTACTGCATGTTCGAACATCTGAATGTCGGCATCTATGTTATCCTGTGTCCACGTTGAAGGGCGAATGAGCTTATGAGGACTGATCAGAAGAGTGCTCAGTACTGGCATGCTCTCTTTATCATCAATGGCTGCACTGTTCACAGTACTATGCTGCACAAAGCTCTTCAAGGCACAGCTTTTCAGTCTATGATCTCATGCTCCACCTAAATGTTATGACTTTCATAGGCTTGTGCGAATAATCGAATGCTTCGAATATTCGAACGAATAGTTCAATATTTGAATTCACTTCGATTTGCATTTAATTATCGAATATTTTCGAAGTATTCACAATGAACGATTAGGTGTATATTAATCCGCATAAGATCACTTGTAAAGGTGGTTTCACTGCAATGTAGGAGTGCTAAATTGTGAAAACATTTGTTTAGAGGAAAATTGCTTTGCCGTGAAGCCCTCCTTCAAAATTGAAGGGGCCCTGCAACATTTAGTGAGCATGGTCAGAAAACGCTGCCGATCTGTAGTCGAGGCTACGGAGAACATGTGAGGCAAATATTATAGCGCAGCGTGCGGCCTGTAATTCACAATAAATTTTCAAAGCTAAAAATTACTTTCTTCTCTGTGCAAATAAGACTACGTGCTGAAAAATCACTTGTCACAGCCAAGAAGGAATATACGGCTCTGGTCGCAGTCATTGGTTGATTTGAGCACGGCGCGCTCATCGTCACCGGGGCCGCCACGGGAGGTCGCCGCTTGTCTTCGAGTACATGCGCGATTGCACTGAAGAGTCGCACATTCAAAGAAAAAAAAAAGGTCACGAGCTGCGTGTGAGGTATTTTCTTTTGCCGTGCCATTCCTCCTTTCTTAGTTTCCAACTATTTCGTCGGGATGAGAAGAGAGAATGCAATTGCAACGTGCGACAAATTTTTGGAACTCCGCTCATACTGGACTGATTCCAGAAACTTTGCGGCAGTAAATTTGTGAGGCAACAAGCATGTTTACTGACTCCGTGGCTACTTGAAGAAGTGTTGCAGGGCCCTTTTAAAGGAACATGTTATGCTCAAATCAATTCTTCATTTTATAATCTTGTTATGATGGCTTATATCCTCCAAGTATAATAAATTATAAAACATTAAGTATCTTACTGGTTAACACTCGCATCCTACCGAAACTGCTACTCAAGGTTGTTTTGACTTCTTTTTAATGAAAAAAAATGGCATTTGCGTACAGCCCCTATTTTGATTCAAAATAAATATTGTGCAAGTTAGTTGGGTCATGATAAATATTTCCTTTTTTTTATATGTCATACATTCCATTCGAATTCGATTGAATGGCTGACCAAACAACTAGAAAGGCGTTTGCGCCACTTCGAGAAGTTTTACCGGTACGAGAAAAAGTGTTTTCGCTACCATAGCAGGTATCCGCTCAACTGTATACTCGTGACACGGTTGGCTACGCAACATTGACATGGCCGTCACTCTTAAGTTGAAACCTGTCAACTTCATTAAAGTGTGATGCAATGAGCAGCTGCATGAAACGGAGCACAACAAACCCACGACCATGGATATTTTCCTGCAGAAACCGCACAGTGAGTAGATTCTTGAAGGCATTTTTGTGAGGGGTGGGGGGACAAAAAGTTCCTACTTGTCGTAGGTCTCAACCAGGTTCCGTCGATCGTTAAGGACTCGCCGTGGTGGTGACATGTATGCGTACGTTGTTCTGTTCAGTATTTCTTTTTTGTGGCCCATACTTAAGCGATACTTAGAGAACTAAAGAAACTTTGAGTGTTTCTATCTATTCATTTTTTCTATTATTTATTTTTATTTTATCTATTCATATAATATTATTTCAACCTATTTCTACAGTTGAATCTCGATAATTCGAACTCGAAGGGGCCCGAAAATGAGTTCGAATAGTACAAGAAGTTATAAATAATGAAAGATAAATGAACGGCGAGCTCTCCATGCAGTGGCAGGATGTACATTAAGCTAACACACAAGAGGGAAATTCAAGAAGACTTACATTTATTCACAAATCACAGGACATTCGTTATTAATTGAAGTAATCGGTGATGCGGGTCTGCACACGTTTGCCTCGCAGTGAGTCAACAAATTTCGCACGCAGCTTGCAAAGGATTTCTACTTCGACTTCAGCATTCTTCTGGCAAGAAAAGTTGCGCATGGAAATGTCTAGTGCCGACACTTTCTAAAGATGACGACAACAACGACCGCAGCATAGCACAGAGCGGGCTCCTGCTCTCCGCTATGCAGTCACAGCATGGCCAAAACGCGATGAGAAAGGAGGAGCGTCTCTTCGCAGAGAGATGCATATCCTTATTTGAGAGAAAATCAATGCTCCACAGCAGTCTTTTTTTTCTAGCTCTCTTCGCGCATGTTGTTGAAAGAAGAAAGGTTACGTGGCAGATAAGGAAAAGGGGGAAGCGTAGCACCGGCGTGTGAGGTGTGAGATAACCCCCCCCCCCCCCTCGAGGCCCAGAGCCATCCTCCCGCAAGGGGCAAGGGCTGCAGAAGATAGTGCCTTTTTCTTTTTCTTCAACCACACATTCATTTGCCCAGCAACGGCTTTTTTTTTTTCTCTCTCCTCTTTGTGCACGGGGTTGGAAGGAGGGAGGGTCCTTTACATGCCAGGGACAGAAAAGGGAGAAGCGTGACACGGGCTCGTCACAGATCATGTGCTCCTGACCAGGCTGCAGAAATTAGGTGCCTTTCTCCTCTTCTAACCACTACCACCACCACCAGATCGGCATTTGAGAGAGAGCAGACATTTCACTGCAGCCTTTTCTTTCCTTTTAATTTCCTTCACGGGCAGCGTTGAGGTGTCGCAGGTGGCGCTGTGGGATTGGGCGGGGTGCTGAGAGCATTTTCGGAGCTTGGTATGTTTGAATCAACAGTTGGAAGTGCTTGGGCGTTCGAATTACCGGGCGTGTTCGCCGATTGGAATACACATAGCTTTGACGGGACCTCATTGTGAGTTCGAATTAACCAGAAGATTGAATTAAGCATGCTCGAATTAATGAGATTCGACTGTATTTATTTACCTATCTCGTCAGCTACCTCTTGGCGCTCTCGTATTGCCACATTACTTTATTAGAGACCAGAATCAGCATAGGGAGTACAAGGGTAAGAAAATATGTGTCTGGTCCTGACATAATTTTAAAATTATGTCGTGTATATCATAAATTTTTTTTCAGTCGTGCGTGTCACATTCTCGTATACCACGGGCTGCAGTATCCGGATATGGGCCTCAAAGTTAGCATCTACCTTAGAGCAGCGATAACAAACCTTCATAGTTTAAACTCGATAAACATGAGAACCTTCGAAAAACCAAGCAATCGGCAGCCTTGACCTGATGACTGCAAAAAATAACAATGAAGATCCCAGCAGGAATTGAACCCAAGAATTTCGTGTGGAAGTCACATATTTCACCACCTAACTCGCAAGGTCTTGAATATTTTTTGGAAAAGGTATTGTGCAGACATGGAGTCGGTGCAAAATTATCATGATTACAGTGCAAGCTATCTAAATTTACAAGAAGAAGATAAACATTGCATATGTTCTCTTAATATACAGACACATGTCATGTTCGGTTAACATCAGTGTGGCTTCAGTGTTAGCTCTGCTTTTATAACAGTCTCTTAAACATTATACTGTGTAAAGGCGTGCAAGAGAGAATGTATCATATACCGAACGTAGAACGTTTATTGTAGTATATATCATCGTCTCTCAACGAGTTCTCAGACTCTGAGTCCGAGATGGCGTCTTGCAGAGCATCATCGCTCCCACAAACAGTCATCCTCGGCGCCATCCAAGCTGTTGGATATGCCGGTTACTTTAAAGCTTCGGGATACAATGTCCGTCGACACTGAGCTCCACGCCGACAGTACCCATCCGAGAACAATAGCAAGCAGTGCCCTCTTCAGCCGTCCGGTCGGTGTCTGCTCGTGGCTGCTGCTTGCCATCTATTCAGTGTAGAGCCTTCGAAATTCAATCTTGAAAGGTCGATTAACGCTGACGTCTAAAGGGTGCAGCATTCCAGCGAGGCCGCCCGGAATCACGGGCATGTCTGTGCCGACACGACGCAGCTGCTCCTTCACCTTATCTGTCAGGTGACCGCGGAAGCTGTCTAGCACTGGGGCTCTTCGATTTTCCACTTCTGGCTACTCGCGGGCTGCCAGAGCCAGCTAGAGTGTGCTTGTTTTTCTCGACCTGCTCCGTCCCCCTTCCCCCCCCCCCTGCGGTGCACTTCAGGTTGGCGTTCGTTTTTCTCGCCGAAAAGGTACGATGCGTGCTTGGCGATGTCTTTGTGAGGACTCGATGGATTGCAATACGGGCGCTTGAGGACTGCGCCTTCGCTTGTCATTACGCGTGGCGTAATCTTCTAAAGCCTGTTCCGCCTTGCAAGATGAGGCGATTACGAGCGGCGACGAGTGTTTGAAGCTACTGTTCACTGCTTTTGTTATGTTTCCCGAGAAGCTTCTTCTTGTGGACAACGCGGCAAACTGTTGTCTGCTGACTGCATCGTGCACATTGCTCAAAAGTTATGTACTTCACGTTCGTACGCACGCATGGAGACAACTTTGGAGTTAATTTTTTTTTTATAGATAGTAGTCGTTTGTGGAGCCATGCCTGCTTTCTGTGCACTTAGCGAATAGGATTGTGATCGAACTAGCTCACTCCGTCGTATGTTCGCTTACGTGAACCTCTTAGAACCCCTGTCCTGACTACTCGATTGATCTTCGGTGGTGACTGAAGGCCCTAGATCACGGCTGTTGGTGATGCTCGCTGGTCACGAATGGCGTGCAACCCACTTTGATCTATAGGCCAGCTATGCAATATGATATTATACGATAAGACGTGAGGTGAAAAAATGAAGAATGGATTCAGAAATGTATACATGCTTTCGTTGCCAATTTCATTGTTGGATTCGTTTTTTTTTTTTTATCTCTTCGTAATAATGCTGCACAGCATGTACTATGACCTAGTAGGTCAAGTCAAAACTGATGTTCATGACAAACTGATGTTCATGACAAGTGCCACTTAGGAATGGAAAACAAGCCAAGGCAAGTTCTAAAATGGGTCGAAAACGTGTCATGCAAATGCTTACTTTATATACAACACGCACTTGTGGTACCGATACCTATGCATGTCTAAACCTTAGGCAAAAACGTAAGTTGGTCAATGCGTGTTTGCTACATATAATACGTGATAGCTGATCCTCAAGCTCTTTTGGAGACACGATCACATTCGTGGGATTTCGCGTCGTCTTGTGCAGTGACTGTTAGATGTACTAAAAAGACGTGAGCTTGTTAAGTCCTCAGCGTTGCAGCAGCTCACCTTGCATGATTCTTGAGGCGGCGTGCGCCAGCTGGCTGTTTCGTTGGCGGACGCGGTGAGTGATCTTACGAGGGTATGAAGTCGTAACCAAAATGCGTACGCTCGAGGATATTATTTCATCTTTTTGGCGAGCTTAGCTTCATATTTCCAAGCTGGACAGTGCAGAAAAAACCAACACGCATATGGCACATAGTTTTGTTTGCTAGTACAACGGTAGAGTTTGCTTACGTTTACGCTGGCTGTCCCAGCGTTCGATTTTGCAATCTTCGGGCAGCTTCGGGTTGTCTCCGGTTCTCCACACACGTGACCACGACGTTTCCACGTGTGTTCAGATGAGAGTTACATGCAAGAAGAAGCCGCTAGTCGACGCCTATAGCATCAATAATATTCCACTGGTTTCGGAAGACCAATACAAATACTTGGGATTATACGTCAATTCCACACTAAGCTGGTGCAGTCATGTGCAATAGTTTCCAAGGCTTTGAAAAACATTGCATGGTGAAAAATCGCATGATGCATGGCACTCCTATAACTAAGCTTGTAGCCTACATGACTGTGATGTGTGGTGCGCATATAAAGTGTGTGCCTTTAAGTTGCCAACATAGAAATGTGTGCGCAAGCGGTGGCTGATATGAAGATGACGACGTGAAAGTAAGGTCGAGCGCGAGACCACGCCACACAAGGTATCGACGTGCAAGTGGCCCAATAGGAATTCACCATGAATATTCCAGGGACCAATGACTTGTCAGCACGGCAACCCAAAGCCCGAATGGGAGGTCAACGAGTCTACCTGAGGAGTGCCACGGAGGTTGGTAAAGTGGTGTTTGTTCGGGCAGAAGCAGGGTGAAGGAAGTTTGCCAGCATCACGGTCGTGGTCTGCCCCGAGTGCCTGGCAGAGGTCAAGAGTTTGAGTGTCTTGCTTCGCTTAACCTCCAGCTTCGACAATCCACGGAGCCAGCGGGAATCTATCTCAGCCACAAGGTCCACTGTCGGGCCTCAGACTGAGTTCTTGGCTATAGCCCCTGGTCCGGGTGTCTAAGGAGAAGACGGCATAACTTCGTTGACCCTGTCTTTGTAACCTACCCGCTGTGCCGCGCCTTCATCTGAGTGTCGTCAACCTGCTCTTTGCCGGATTCCTGCGATGACGGCCTCCCCGTGCACGTATCTGCAACACCTCAGTATACCAGCCAGCGCTCACCAGTGAGACTCGGTTACAGTTCATTTATTCATTTATTTATGCCATACCCACAGCGCCACATGGCATTACAGTGGGGGGGGGGGGGGGACAAGGAAAAAATTTAAAGCATACAAATGGCAGCAATCTTTAGGTTCATCAAGTAAACATACATTAATACGGAGACAAGAAGATGAATAGCATACACTATAGTGCAGGACCGTGAATATATGTGCGAACGAAGAATAAAAACAACATTAAAGTACACAGGCATACATATAAATGATTTATCAATGAAGTATACTATAGATATAAAAAAAATAAACACATAACGATATGATCACTAATGCACAATACAATAAATTACAAGTACAAGCATGCAGCAGGCATCACTAGAAGTAGTATGAGGAAACAGCAACTCAAACACAAAAAAATTATTTTAGCAGGCGTAAAATATGTAAAATTATGTCATTAGACGATATATTTGCAACAGACCTGTCTAATTGATTTCAGTCCCGTACTGTTCTAGGAAAAAAAGAGTTACTAAAGGAGTGTGTTTTTTCCAGGAAAATTCCAAAACCTAATTCTGGTCGTCAACTCTATGGGAATAGGAGTTATTAGATGATCAACCCTATGGGAATATGAGTTAGGTGATTTTATGTAAAGATGCCAATCAGTGCCAACTTTTGAATGAAACATGTGAAAAAACTGCAAGCGAAGTCTTCATGTTCGACAATCTAGTGTATCCCATTGCAATAGTTCTTTGACGCGGGTAGGACTGAAGTTTCTGTTGTAACGTCCACAAACAAATTGAGTGGCCATGTTCTACACCCTTTCATGTTTTACTGTGTCACATACAGTAGAGAAGTCCCAAACGCACATGCATAGTCAAGAACGGAACACACATATGTTTTATAAATCAAATCTTTAGTTGACAAGTTAAAGTTCTTTGCATTACAGCAAAGGAACCCAAGAGCTTTTCCGGCCTTGCCTGTTACATATTCAACATGTCGCAACCAATTTAATTTAGGCAAGAAATATACTCCTAAGTATTTAGATTCATTAACCTTACTTATAGTACATTGTTAATTGTGTATGAAGTTTCAGATTGATATTTCTTACAAATGAACTTCATGTAAATTGTCTTATTCAGGTTCAACTGCATGTGCTATCGTGTACACCAATCACTGATTTTGGCCAGGTCCCTGTAAATGAACTAATTGTTTCGCGAATCAGTAATTTCTCTATACAAAACACAGTCATCCGCAAACAGCCGTATATGAAATTCTACGCCTTCAGTTATTTCATTGATATATATCAGAAATAAAAGTAGTCTCAATACCGACCCCTGGGGTACTCCCGATGTTACCTGCGATGCGCACGAACTGGCACCATTAACGGTTACAATCTGGTAGCGTAATGTCAAATAATCAGAGACCCATGCAATGACCTGTGAATTAATGCCATACATAGTCATTTTTTCAAGACGTAAATGATGAGGGACAGTATCAAAGGCCTTCCTAAAGTCTAAGAAAGGACAGTCAATTGTTTTTATTTTGTCTAACGCGTATGCTATGTTGTGCACAAATTTGGTCAGTTGGGTTGTACAAGAAAAACCTCTTCGAAACCCTTGTTGCTGTGGCGTAAATAGTGCTTTCTTATTCATGTGTTCAACAATGGAGGTATATATTGTTTTGCAAAATTTTACATGCCATGCTAGTCAGCGATATAGGTCGGTAGTTAAAGAGGTCACTCCTTGGACTGGGCTTATGTATTGGGACAATCGTTGCTTTTTTCCAGTCTAAAGGAAGGCTTGAATCTAGAAGTGATTTATCAAATACGACCTTTAAAAACTATGCTAGCGTTGGTGCACAAAGCTTAAGAAATGCGTTTGTGAGATCACCTGGACCACATCCTTTTGAGCTATCTAATCGTTGCAACAACACTTGAACGCTGTGCGTGCTGATGTTAATATCCTTCATATTATCAGGTTTGTATTTGTTTTAGATGGTGATCACCATATCCGGGTGCTGTCAGCGGTGTAAAAATAGAACTGAAATAACGATTCAGGCATTCAACTTTATCAATGTTGTCATGAAAAAACGTCATTGCCAAGAATAAGCGTTAGTATCGACACATTGTCTTTACTGTTTCTTTTCACATGTTTGCAGAACTCTTTTAGTTTATCTTTAAGAAGGGACTGTAAAGGTTCAGTGTAATCACTTTTTGCTTTAAAGGCGCACGATTTAACCTCAAGTGTTACATTTTTCAGTGGTGTCTTATTAATATCGGTCGGAGTATTGCAAAAAGTACGGTAACATCTCGACTGCTTTCGCATAAGTTAGCGCAGTTCTTTCGTGAACCACGGCTTACCTCTCGCTTTCCTAGCCGTTAAGTGTCACCATGGAATAAAGGCATCTCGCAGGTCGACCATTTTCTTTTTCAAAAGAATCCACAATTCATTGACGTTCATTTGTTCAACAACGGTTTCAAACTGCGACAAAGTTTCTATTTAAAGACTCGTTTATTTTTTCAACATTAGCTTTAGAATAACTGTATACGCGCCTTTGGTCGCACACCGATGATTTAACGTAATGTACATTCATTTCACATATCACAGCATCGTGATCGCTAATTCCGGGCACGTTGTAAGTAGCAGTTGCGAAACTAGGTTGGTTTGTAAAAAATAAATCAAGGATATAATTTCTATGTGTTGGCTATAGTACCATTTGGTGTAGTGCATGCAGATTGGCAACATTAATCATCTCTTGAGCAGATGTCCCCAGAAGGCGATATCGTGGGTGAGCGCTGATGCCAATATATGTTTGGCAAATTAAAATCTCCTCGGTAATCATGAACTCCGAATGCACGACATCAATGGCACTTGCAAGCTCTGACATCACATCTGTGGGAGATTCAGGTGCACAATAACAACTACACACAGTTAATAGTTTCTTATTTGCCAGCTCGAGTTGACACCAGACAGCTTCACATATCCCGACGACAACGTCAACTTTGGAAGACACTATGTTGCTTTTAACTAAAATAAATACACCACCATCATGACTATTTCTATCTTTACGGTAGGCACGTGTAGTCTGCCGGACACACCTCGTCATCACTTATTTCCTCATTCAACCAAGATTCAGTTCTGAGTACCACAGAAGGCCCGGACATCTGTAGAAATGAGAAAAATTCATCCAGTTTATTTTTAATGCATCTGCAGTTAATTACTAAGAAATAAAGGTTCACCCTTCCAGATTGACAAGGTCATTGCAGCGCTAGAACTGGGTGTTTCTCTGTGTCATAATCGTATTTTTTACCATTAAGTATCAGTGTGTTATATTTCAGCACAACCTTTTCACTTTCGCTTTTATGTGTTTCTGCATATTCCCACAGTATTTTTCTTTTCTGATGCACCTGATGAGAAAAATATTCAAAGACAGTAATAGTGGAGCCTTTTAATTTACTACCGTTATGAAGAACGTCTTGCTTTTCCTTAAAATGAAGAAACTTCGCTATTAACAGTCTATTTCTGCCATTTTGAAATTCACCGAATCAGTGTGCACGTTCTATAGTTAAAAGAACGTATGCCCAACTTGGCGCTACATATTTGAGTAATGTGATTCTCTGATTCTTTGCTTGCTTCGTTAGCTTCGGTATCTGTCACTCTATAAAAGAGAAGGTTATGTCGTTGACTACGGTTTTCTAGTTTACCAACTTTTTTTGTCAGTGACACTATTTTTTTTTCTTTTGGTTTTCTTGCATTTCTGCACAGTCTAATATTGAACCGTTAAGTTTGTCAATGTTCGACACTTTTGCTTCTATCATAGTGATACGACCAACCCGGCTCACCTATTGCTAATCTGTTTTTCGCCTGCCCAACTTCAATAGCACTAAGCTTCTCTTTAATAGCACTTTGACCATCCAGAAGTTGTTGCAATTTTGTGCCTACTGCCAGCCTCGGGTCAGGTTCCACATCCCCGCATAAAAATAGAAGTAGAAAGTAGAACTGAATATGCTGTAGGAGGCGAAAAGTACGCCTAGACCGAACCGTATCATTTGAGTTGGATACAACACAATCAAATAACACTTGGCGTGGAACCGGCAAAACAAACACCCCATAGTTTTGATCCAGAACCTCGCCACTGACGTGCAAGAACAACAGGAAATGCGTGATTGACACTGAAGAAACCATGCGGATTCCACGCCCTGCTGACTCGGTGGAAACGCCTGCCTTATGTAGTCCGTTGAACTGAAGCGATTTGTGACGTAAGATCCAATGTTCGTAGTCGGGCACTGGACATCTGCCAAAATCCGTCGAAGCACATACGTTATTTTTTTTTCGTATGTTGTAGAAATTTGCTTGCAGGTACCGTCAATGCTACGTCGGTCAGTGCTTCTCCTATTATCCAGCTTTCGCCGAGATGTGATCCTCGATGTTGGTCTTCGCGTGACATGCCTCCGATCTGCAAGAACAACAAGAAATGGGTGAACGACACTGCAGAAGCCATGCTGATTCCACACCCTGGTTGGACTAGAGTTGATTTTGCAACTGCTTAGAGCTTTGTACAAAGGTTGTAAGATGTTTTGTTTTCATTAGTGCGTGTTGTGTGTTTCATATTCGTGTGTTATTTCGATAAAGTGGAGGAAACAGAAAACAGCCTCGTCGTCTTTCTTATGGACGTGGCCAATAACGCTATGAAATTCATTTAAGGGGAGACGCGAGTCGAAAAGTCGCGGTTTTCCGGAAAATTTTCGCTTTTTTTTTTTCCGGCTGTATTGGCATCCTTGGACTATAATCTATTACTTCTGAAAATATTCAGCTGAAATTCGCATGAGAAATTATCAAAAAATGCTTCCAAGTGGGCAGCGGTGACGCGAGAAATGCGCGAAAGTCGCGAAAAACGGCGAAGTTGCGTCGTCCTGTCGCAAAAACGACGCGTTGGCCGCCATTTGCAATCGTGCACACATGCTGCGAAGGCCGTATCCTTCATAATCCACTAGTAGCCAGTCTCGTGCCTTCACGCAGAATAAACAAAAAACGAGAAAAAACAACGCGTACGTCACGCGTTTTGAATATCGCGGCACACAGCGCGAGGCCGCCTTTGGACGGCGGTGCGCTCCACGCTCCTCCCCCTCCTATCTCTCCGGCAAAAGAGCGAAGCCTCGGACGTCGCGATCGAGTTTTTCTGCGTTTCTCTGCATTTTTGCGTCATGGCAAGCCCGAAGAAGTGCAGTTCAGATAATCGAAAGTTCAGAACTCGCCACAAGTATCAAGGGAAACGGCGTCGGACGCTTCGCAAAGCGACAGCGAACGACGATGTCGCCCCCGACCAACGCCCCGACGCTCCGACTTCGGATAGGCCTAACACCGTCACCGAAACCCTGCGACAGTGGTTGTGAAATAGCCGCTGCCGTGGAATTCGTCAGTGCATCCCAAAGGAAGATTGGATTCTTCGAGAGTGAACGTAGACCGGTAGATGCTGCTACTGCGACATTGCTGCTTTGCGAAATCGATGCGCTGACGGCACTTGTGGCGGGTGCGCAATGCCCAACCTGCCGCGAACGGAAGCTCGGCGTGCGAGAGGCAGCTGGAAACCGCAAAGGACTTTCGCATTCCTCGAACTGTGCTGTCAAAATTCTGATTGCCTGAATCTGCACTTTCGTTCACGCACACGTCGAGACGTACTGCTTCGCCGGGGACCAAGGAACGAGCGCTCGTTTTGACAGCGGCAGCTCGCGTGACAGCTTTGCTGTAAACGTGAAGGCAGTTCTGGCAGCACGCGCTATAGGCGCAGGCCACGACCAACTTTCACGATTTTGTGCGATTCTCAGTCTTCCGAGCCCGATGCTTCGCAAGACATTCAACGGCATTTGCAAGAAGCTCCATGGTGCGCGATGACGGCAGTGAGCAAAAGCTTGCACCAGGCACGAAACATCACGAAGGACGCAGTCGGGGGCAGAGATGTGCCAGTCATGTTTGATGGCACCTGGCAGAAAAGAGGTCATAAAAGCCACAATGGAGTGGGCACAGTCGTGTCCCTGGACACGGGGCTCTGCCTCGATTTTGAAGTTCTTTCGAACTACTGCCATGCTTGCAGTATACACAGGGACCTTGGGGAGGATGAAGAGATATGGGGAGCTTTTCATCTTCTAGTTTGCCAAAAAAACACTGACTGCTCATCCCATGCAATGGAACCTGCGGCAGCTGTCAATATATGGCAGAGGACCTTGTCTTATGAAACTCCACTGCGATTCACCAGCTTCCTAAGTGATGGTGACAGCAAGGCCTACACTGCAGTCTGCAAGGCAAATGTATACTGTGACACCCCCATTGACAAAGAAGAGTGCACGAACCACGTTGCAAAGCGCTTGGGAACTGCCCTACGGAAATTGCCAACGCCACTGCCACGTGGCGAAAAACTGAAAGATGCGACAATAATAAAACTACAAACATATCACAAGATCGCCATCACGAGCAACAAGGACAGTGTCCGAAATATGTACACTGCCATATGGGCATCGTATTTTCATTGCTGCTCCAGTGATGTGCCAGTAGCCACAACTTTTGCCCCGCGGGACCAAATTCGTGGTGCAAGCACAAGCGTGCGGAAGCACTGGGGAGCCTGCACCACGCCACACCCCACTGTTGACGAAGGCTCAAGGATTGGCAATTATGCCTATCTACAAGCGCCTTACAGAGGAGAAACTCCTTATTCGGTGCCTTCATGGCAAGACACAGAATGCAGCCGAATCGCTGAACAGCAAGATATGGCTGCTATGTCCAAAAACAAAGTTCGCCTCCAGAACAACTGTGGAGACAGCCACCGCTTTTGCTGTACTGTGGTACAACAAAAGCCACAGGGGCTTCGAAGAAGTGCTTGAAGGCATTGGAATTCTCCCCTCACAAGATCTGGCCACTCATGGTGACCACTGTGACGTCATGCGCATCAGGAAGATGAACCTGAAGCAAACTGCAGAAGCGAGGGCACACCGTCGCAACACAGCGAAGAGAGCTCGTGTTGAGGACACTGACCGCAAGAGCCAAGCTATGGTGCAGGGACTTCTAGACACTTGCAGTGCATTCAAGGCAAGGTACTTTTCATTGTGCCCCAATTTGATGCAAAAAGAATGATTTCCTAATAAATGCGAACTTTGCGAACTTTCAAACTTGTTTTTCTCATTTTCATTTTTTCTGACAGTTTCACGTTTTTCGGGCAGCCTTTTAGAAACCTATATTTATTGTGTAGTAACGAAACTTGGCATACATATTCTTCAACACATGCAGAATGCAAATATCTACTCTAAATTGCAATGCCTACCAGCATTAGTTGTGAAAATATTAGCTTATTGTTTCAAGGGAGATTGAAAATAATAAGTCATTCAATAAATTTTTTTTTTCTTGCTTCCAATATTTCTGTGACATATCTATATAGATATTTGCACTTTTCAATCTACCAAGAGTCAAATAAGATCAGACACAGTGCTTTTACTGAAGTTTAGTACATAAAGAGTGCCCGCAAAAAATGTAACTTTTTGCTATTGTTTATGGCATAACTCAATAATTATAGCAGCTACACAAAAAATGATTGCATATTTGAAATCTGCATGAAAAACTCTATAATAACCAAACTTTTCAAGTCTCTATTACTAGAAAAAAAAAAAAAAACTTTTTCGAGGAGCGTCTCCCTTAATTAAAACATTCCAAAGAACTTATTACAATGACTATAGTTAGACATTATAGATTATGCGGACATGGTTTTGGACTCCTATACAAAATGCGAAGTGACTGCATTGAACGCGCTCAAAAAAAAAAAAAAGCACTAAGATTTGTCTTCTACGCTTACGGCAGGCATGTGTCCATTACTAGCCACCGACATTTAATTGAACCTCCAACTCCATGAATCATGCCGGAAATAGCACCGACTGCAAATGCTTACAATATTGTAAACCATAAGGTTAGAATGAGCTTCACTGGTTATATGATGTATAACAGTGCAAGGTCAACGAGATGGAAGTACAGGAGACGATTGTAAGGTCACGAGTTAAAACAAATGCATAACAATGTGAGTTTTTTCTTGAACGATTGCAATTGTAACGAGTTTGTGAATAGTGAATTTCAGGTTCGAAGTGAATTCAAAGTGAATAGTGATTTCTATCGAATAATTTCAATTGAATTCGAATAGTATATATGGTG